>JAULAV010003939.1:0-59728 GCA_030789695.1 Scilla litardierei | reverse complement strand
GGTGATCGCCGACACAACGGAAGGTAAGAGGAGGCTCGAGAGGGTGAAGGAAGGCAAGAGGAAGATCGGGGGATGATTGGGGAAGAAGATCGGCTAAAAAGAATGAGAGAAGAAATGAAAACGTATGGGGTTTAAATAGAAACAATAAACGGCGGCTACGACTTAACCTAGGTTTACTGAGCAAACTAGTCGGTCAGTGAAGAGTGGTCGACCGACTAGTTTGGGAACTAGTCGGTCGGTCGTCCAACTGACACCAACTAAAATCAAACAGTGAACAGTGTCTGTACATGGAAGGCAGATTAGTCGGTCTGTGAAGACCCGTCGGCCGACTAGTTTGGGATCTAGTCGGTCGGTGAATCTTCATGAACCGACTAAAGGTCGAATAAGATAGACAATGAGTACTGACAGTTAGTCGATCTAAGAAGAAACTCTAACCGACTAGTTTCTCAACTAGTCGTTCGATAGTTGTTCTTTGACCGACTAACTGTAAACAGTAACTCAGCCAACAAAAAGGTACTCTATACAAGTCGGTCTGAGAACAAGTCTTGACCGACTAGTTTTGCAACTAATCGGTCGATGAATGTGCTTAGACCGACTAATTGTAAACAGTAACTCAGTAGAGAATTATAAGAGGAACTAGTCGGTCGGAGAAGTGTTGCCGACCGGCTAGATTGCAGTCTAGTCGGTTGGCTCTCCTTCATGAACTAACTAAGTTGCTCCAAAAGTGCCGATTCGAATCGCGAAGCTTCGAGAAGATTCCTATGGCCTCTAGGATCACTCTAGCTCAAAGATTAAGACGCTATGAAGCTTATCATAAGAACGTCTGACCAGGAAAAGCACACAAGGAGAGAACATCCATATTATTCATGTAATAGCCGTTACAAAAACCGGTCGTTACAGATTAGCTTCTGCTGACGCGGGCTGGTGGAAGTGCCTGCTTCGATCCAAGGCCGATCTGTCTCCAAGTCTTCGTGGGGGCCTCATTGCTTGGCCTGCTCTTCCCTAGGGCCACTGGCTTTCGGCTTCGGCTTGGGCCGCTCGGTTTTGGCCCATTTGCAGAATGGTCGTATCAAGGTGTATATAGTCTTTCTCTTGCAACAACTTAACAGTTACGTCACATCACATTTGCAGAATTTCAGAAACCCCCGAAAGTTTCTATTCATTTGCAAATGAATTCTTAGGCATTCCCAATTTAGCGCATATGCAATTTCTGTTTCAAAATTAGATTGCAAAATAATTAAGGGGTTTTCGGATATTTAACATTAAAATCATTGCTATTTTGAAATTTTCCCACATCTTTGATATTGTTTAGTTACCCTGTAAATCTTTTGGGGTTTCAGAAAAATGCCCAATTTAGTTAGAATCTGTTGGAATTGGGTACGCCCATGACGGATTTTTAACCCAGTGAGTAAATCATAAATATAATATTAATTAAGGGGTTATATGTAAATTGAATTAGCCTTGGTGGATAATTGCAATTTACAGAAGTTCAGGGTTCCCAATGCAAATTTGTTTTAATAACTACCCTTACGTTATTTTGTTAACATTGAGTTTGCAATGGTAGAAAACTGCTCCCCTTAATTCATATATAATCCCCTGATTGCTGTGAGAAAACCATGGAATAGAATTCAAGTTCTCCTCTCTCCCAACACAAATAGAAGAAGAACAAAGTGGTATCTTGGTGGTGAAAAAAATTAGGAAAGCAAAATATAATTATATAATTATATGATTGCTGTGAGAAAATCATAGAATAGAATTCACGTTCACCTCTCTCCCAACACAAACAAAAGAAGAACAAAGTGGTATCTTGGTGGTGAAAACAACTTGGATTTCCTTCGGTGATTTTCAATACGTTCCAAGGCTATCTTCATATCCGCTGCGAATGTGATGTATTCGTCCCTTTCATTTTTCTACATTGGTATCAGAGCCTACAATGGAGGAATTCCTAATTTTTTTTGATTTCTTATTGTTTCTGTAACACTGTGGATCAGCCTTGGCATCGAAGCCACTTGTCGATGAATGGTTTTCCCCCGCTCGGGCCCACGGTCGATGGGGAACCCGGTTCATCGGCTCAGATGAGGGTTTTTCGCTCTTTGATGGTTGTCGATCGGGCCTTGGCTTCTGGCCCCCTCCCTGTGTGGGATCGTCGCAAGGAATCCGGCCCCTCCCTATGTGGGATTGCCCTGCCGTGACTGCACCCTGTCTAATTAGTCCTCCGCCTGGACTCCTACCGACTTGAAATGGCCCTGGCGTTGGGAAGGGGAGGTTTCCCCTCTCTGCAATCGACCCATAAGCAGAGGATGTATGGCCTTCCCTCTAATAATTGGGCTAGGGCAATCATGGAGATCAACAACACTGGCCATGGAAAATTGGAGGTCAATCAACATCTCTAGAAAATGATTGGAGATGTTTGCACTGCCATGGAAAATGATCTCAAAAATCCCAATGATGTTGGTGTCACTGCGAGAACTGGGGTTTTCGTCCATTTGCGTTGATTAGGGCTCGGTGCCCATTATTATTCCGATCGGGCTCGGTGCCATGTGTGGGCCACAGATCACGATCTCCACCGCTTGTTATTCCGATCAGGCTCGGTGCCCCGTCCTTTGATCAGGGCATGAGTGCTCCACCTTCTCTCTTTTTTTTCTTTGGCAGGGGCTCACTAATATTAACCCATGATTAAGTCTTGGATATCCCTTCATTAACATTTTTTAGTTTGTGTTTACGGGTGTTTTCTCACCACTGTTCGTTGACCGTCGGCTGCGTGGTCAACGTGGTCAAGGGGCCGACTTGGGGATCCCTTGGGATCACCGAGCCCGCGTGCTCTCGGCGTAGGTGGAAGCGGGGTCGGGCGCAGATGGGGGGGGGTCCCTGGGACGCGTCGATCCTATGCCTTCAGGGAGCTGAGGAGAAGCCTTGGCTCAGTGGATCGCGCTCGGCCTCGGCTGGGTTGTACTCGGCCTCGGTCGGATCCACGTCGAGGGGTTGCCTCGGTGCCTTGCTAGAGGGTCGGATCTCGAGCAGCCGTCCACCTGACGAATGCGTGGGGGGTGGCCGCCCGATGCTGAGGGGCAGCCTCGACGCCTCGGACAGCTTCTTCCTGGACAGATGAGGAAACTCGTCAGAGAGGCCGGACCTAGGTTCCGGCCAAATCCCATCCGATGCCTAAGTAAGATCGAGGTCTGAAGGGGTACTCGGCGGGGGAGATCCGGCTTGTAAAGCCGAAACGTCAACCCAGGCGGCGCGAATTTGGGGGAGGGAGGAATTGAGATGGCGAATGCCTAGGTCGTTGATGGAGTACCTCTCTGTTGATTACCTGAGTCTCGATCCCCTTCTCCGTCGTCTTGGCCTTCCCCTTATAGGGTCCCTCATGACTGCCCCACGTCCTGCCTCCTTTCACGTACCCACCATCCGCCTCCGCCTCCTCCCACTCACGCGTAGTGGAGGGGTGGCCCATTAACGGGTCTGTTAATGGCCATTATGGGATCGCGGATTCCGAGGGGTGGTTAATCTGGCAGAATGGGGGCTAGTCAGGTGCCCCTGAGGCTAGAGTGGCCGGGCCTTCAGCCCCGTCCGTGGGCCCTTCGGGGCGGGCCCGTCTTCTCTAGTGGGCGTCCCCTTTGAGGCTGGGCCGTGGGCCGTTGTAATTCGGGCTGGTCCAAATTAGTCGTAACAATTGCCCCAATCGCCCGGGCCGTTCGGCTTCCGTCGATTCAGCTCGGGTGATGTGACACTTACGTGATCCGATGGGTGCATCAATCGAGGCTCCGCCATTTAATGGATGCCATTATCATAGCTCCGCTTGAACTTCCGTCGGTGTAGTTTTCGAAGCATCACCGCCGTCTTGATGTCGCAATGTGCCCCTTGCATTCATCTCCACCGTTCGCAGGGTCATTCAAAGGGCACCAAGAAAGGAGCGTCGACATCCGTTGGTCGAGTGCCCAGATTTTCCTTCAGCATCTCCTTTTTCTAATCCTGCTCAAGCTCCATGTCATGTCGTCTTCCCCTGCCCCCGGTTCGGGTCGTCCAGAGGATGCAGTCCACCTTGACTCGCCTAATAGCCCCGGCTCGGCGGTCGGTAGTCAGGGGGGTGCCCCTAGCCCCTGGAGGTTCTGGGATGTTCTTCTTCCTTCTGTGCCACCTCCGCCAGAGATTTGCGCGCCCGCTACCATCTACGCCCATACTCCATCCGGGCCCCTGAGCCTAACGAGCGGATCTGCTTTCCGAGTCCGAAGGCGGTCGGGGTGTATGAGGTGTGCTTCCGATTCGGGCTTCGGTTCCCCCTCCATCCTTTCATCGTTGAGTTTCTGCGTGCTCATCGTGTGGCCTTATGCCAGTTCTGTCCCAACGCGATCGGGCTCGTCATCGAGTTCGATGTGCTCTGCCTTCAGAAGGGGGTGGTCCCCTCCCTCCGACTCTTCTCCCAATTTTATCGTCTGAGCCGCCATCAGTCGGGGGCCTGGATTTACATTAGTGCTTGGCCCTCGAAGAGCCTGGTACTGGGGCTGCCGAGCTCCGTCAAGCTCTCGAAGGAGGAGTATCTCTTCGTCGTCGGCCCGTCGGATATGGATTTCCCGACTCACTGGAGCACCGACGTGATGCTGGCACTGGAGCTGGGTGACCCGACCGTGACTGAACTCGAGACCGTAGAGGCCCTGTTGGCGGTCTCGCCGGGCGATCGGAGAGTCACCGTTCTCTTTTCTGACCTCAATCTGCGGAAGACCACGTGGCCCGCTGGTGAGTTCTGCCATCCCTCATCGCTCTGAGGATACTGCTCCATGGCCACTGTTCTATGGCTGATAGGGTTGGTTGATGATGACTTCCCCTTTTCCCCCCTGTGCAGGTGGGTTTCCCTCCAGTTCTTCTGCCCTTCCTCCTCAAGTCGGGATCCCGGACCCGGCCTCTCGGAGAGGGGATCATGTGCTGGCGGTCCGAAAGAAACAGCGCGTTGACCGCCCGGCTGTTGGTGCCGAGAAGCTGAAGAGGTAGGTCCCCTCTTCCTCCTAGCACAGTGTCCCGAAGAAGGTCCGCAATCTCACCGGGGAGGTTAGCGTTTCATTGCCCAAGAGCCGGGCTCTGTTACCCTCGGCCGAGGCGGTTTGGCCATGGGCTGGCCCCTTGTCTCCGCAGCCGTGCCCTCTTCCTGATATATACGAGCGGTATCTAGGTGCGTTCCGTTCCGCCCCCACGGATTTACCTCAGGGGGAGGAGGATCTTCTCCATCCCCGCTTCCCCGTAGGAGCGGGTGAGTCGGTCTTTTCTGGCTGTAGTGTGGCGGCACGGGTGGCTGAGAACTGCATCCTTTCCTCGGACCGAGCCGCTTTGGACGAGGTCAGAGGCGACCGTCTGGCCGCTTTCGTGGTCCAGACCGGCCAACAGGTGGGGCTTCTTCCCTAACCCAGTCTTTTGCTGTTGTCTTCAACTTACTCCCGCCTCTTTTGTGTAGCTATCCTCTGTGGGGCTTTCGATGAGGCGCCAATTTGTGGCTCTCTCCAAGGCTAAGGCGGACGCGGCGCCAGTTCCCGGGGCCCGGGAAGGAGAGGAGGAGGCCGATCACTTGTCCAAGGCGCTCGTGAATTCCTTGGAGTCTCGCGTGACCGAGCTTTCCTCTGCCCTGGAGAATTCGGACCAGGACAAAGCCTTAGCCCCGGTCGGGAAGTCCAAGGCCGAGGAGCAAATTGCCGCGCTCACCGCAGCCACTGGCGCAGCAGCTGAGGTTGGCGCCGATCCGGCCCCCTTCATCACGGCCGATGCCCAGGAACTCAATATCCTGCTGGAGGCGGCAGACGAACAGGAGAGGGCCCTCCTATCCCAGCTTAACGCGAGATCGAAATAGATCGAGATGGACCGATCCAATCACAAACGACATGTGGCCCTTCTCGAGGGTCGGATTCATGAGCTAGAGGACGTGGACCTTGCTAAGGTTGCCCAGGACGCCGTGACGGAATATGCCCTTTCCTTTTCCTCTAAGGCCATGTCGTCGGTGTTCGAGAAGGGATTCGCCCGCTGCCAGGCCGAGGTTCGAAAGAGGCTCCCGCTCGCAGAGATCAACCTCGAGGAGCTTCAAGCGTACTCCGATGAAGAGGAAGAGATCCCAGAGCGGTCCGGTGCTTCTCCAGTTGACGGTCTGGAGGGGCCCCCTGAGAAGACGAGTGAGGGAGTGTTTAGATCCCTAGCCTGGTCCGTAAGTTTTTCAGGACCAGGGCTTTTGGTGTAGCCCCTCGTATTTTCTTAAAGTAAAGTGTCTTTTACTTGCTATTGCTCACCTCCTCCCTTGGGGTGGGTCCTTCTTTTGAGTTCTGACGGAGAAGAGTCGGTGCTCCTGTCGGGGGTGTTGCCCCCCGGCTCGGTTGGCGTGCTGATGGGCCGAGGGAGTTGCCCCTGGCTTGGTTGGTGTGTCGACGGGCCGAGGGAGTTACCCCCGGCTCGGTTGGTGTACCGGCGTATCAGGGGAGTTGCCCCTGGTAGGTTGGCTAGTCGGCCTGGGGTGCGACCCCATGTCTTGCGACCAGCCGATGAGGTCGACCTCTGAGGTCGTCCTTTCGACCGACCCGCCAGGGGAGCTGCCCTGGCCTCACGGTCGGTCGGGTCGCCGGCCCGCTGGGGGAGTTGCCCCCAGCCTGACGGCCGGTTCGAGTAGTTTCGTTCGCTGGGAGGGCTACCCTCGCCTAGCGGTCTGCCCACTCTGAGGTCAGCCCCGGGGAGTTTCCCGACCAGGAAAACGTGGAGGGGGGGTCGGCCCGTTTCGGGGTCGTCCCTTGTCTTTGCGAGGTGCCACCTGGACACTCCCTTGGCAGGGTCTTCCCTCTCCGTGAGGTTTTTTACGGCCATGCTATAAGAAGAAAGCAGGATCAAACCAATTTATTCAGCAAGAGGGAAGAAAAGAGTTACATTCGCGGGCGATCTCGTAGGCTTTATTGGTAATATTTGCGCAAGTGCTCGGTGTTTCAGGAATGGGTGAGGTCTTTCCCTCTGAATTGGCTAGCCGATAAGTAGCGGGTCCTAGAACTTTGACCACCCGGTATGGGCCCTCCCACTTGGCTGCCAGCTTCCCTTTGCATGCAACCTCTGGACAGAAGACCGCCTTTCTAAGGACCAAATCCCATTGGCAAAAACTCTGCCCCTTGATGCGGGAATTGTAGTAACGTGCCACCCTTTACTTCTGGCGGATGATGGTGGCCAAGGCCTGTTCTCGTCGCTCACCCAGGAGCTCCAGGCCGAGCTCCAAACCCTCGACATTTCTTTCTTCGTCTAAATGTCGGATGCAGAGGGACTCCTCGCCCACCTCGACTAGGACCACTGCTTCGGCGCCATAGGTGAGCATGAATGGGGTCTCACCCGTGGCTTGCTTGTGGGTCGTACGGTAAGACCAGAGTATCCCGGGGAGCTCTTCTGGCCACTTCCCTTCAGCGCCTTCTACTTTCTTGCGGAGGGGTTCTATGATGCATTTGTTGGCAGCCTCCGCCATCCCGTTGGTCTGGGGTTGCGCCACCGAGGCGAAGAGTAGCTTGATCTTCCATTCGGTGCAGAAGTCTTTAAACCCGGCCGAGTCGAATTGCTTTCTGTTGTCGATGACGATGGCGCAGGTGATTCCGAATCTGGAGATGATGGAGTTCCATACGAAGCTCTTTGCCTTCTTCCAGGTGATTAAGGCTAGAGGTTCGGCTTCGATCCATTTGGTGAAGTAGTCCACGGCCACGATCAGGTATTTCCTTTGCCCTCGGTCCGATGTGAATGGTCCCAGGATATCGAGTCCCCACTTCGCAAAAGGTACTGGGCTAATGATTGGGACGAGCTCTGATGGGGGAGTGGACCCGGTGATGGCGAACCTTTGGCATTCCTGGCACCTCTAGACGTACTCTGTCGCGTCGTGGATCAGGGTCGGCCATTAGTATCCTTGCCTCAAGATCTTCTGGGCGATTGTCGTGCCTCCATGGTGATCCCCGCAGATCCCCTCGTGCACTTCCCTGAGGACGTAGTCAGCTTCCTGGGGGCCGAGGCACTTAAGGTATGGGAGGACGTCCTTCTTTGTCCACCGTCTTCTGTAGAGGGTTCCTTCATGCATCACATACCGGAGCGCCTTCCTCTCTAGGTTTTCGACGTTCTTCCACATCGGTTGGCGCTTCCCCGTGGGCGAGGTATCGGATGATTGGGTCCATCCAGGTGGGGTCTCTGTCAATCGCCATCACCTCCTTCTCTTCTGTGCTGGGGCTCCTGAGGTTTTCCATATAGACGGTGCGACCCAACTCCTTGGGCGAGGAGGAGGCAAGCTTGGATAGAGCATCCGCCCGGGCATTCTCTGACCGCGGGAGGTGAAGGGTCTCGGCCCTTTTGAATTTGGACATCTCAGTCTTGACCGTGGCCAGGTAGCCTTGCATCGTCTCCTCGTGTGCCTCGTAGCTCCCTTGCAGCTGGTTGATGATGAGCTTTGAGTCGCTAAGGCACCGTACGTACTCAGCTCCGAGTTCTCGGGCCAGCCTCAAGCCGTTTATCGCGGCCTCATACTCGGCCACGTTGTTGGTGACCAGGAACTCGAACCTAAGTGCGTATTCGACAACTTTCCCCTCAGGAGATCGAATCGTGATCCCGGCCCCGCTCCCTGCCCGGGTCACCGAGCCGTCCACATGAATAATCCATGTGTCATGGTCCCCAGATTGGCCAGCCGAGATGGTGTCAGTCATAAGTAAATACAAAGATTGGTTTGTTACCGTTACCGAGCCGTCTCTTGGCGTGAGGGTCCTTTCTTCTATGGTACACTCGGCGATGAAATCAGCTAGCACATGCCCTTTGATGGCAGTGCATGGCTTGAATCATAGGTCGAATTCGCTCAACTCGACCCCCCAGTTCAGCATCCTTCCCATGCGGTCAAACCACTTGAGGTTCTGTTCCAACTGGGAATCGGTAAGGACTAGTATCGTGTGAGCCTGGAAGTAGGGTAGGAGCCGCCTGGCTGAGAGGACGAGGGCATACGCTAGCTTCTCCATTGGTGTGTACTGCCCCTCAGTGTCTTTCAAGACACGACTGGTGTAGTATACCGGTCTCTGCACCCCGTCGTCTTCCCTGATCAGCACCGAGCTCACCGCTTCCACCATGCAGGCTAAGTAGAGGCTCAACGGCTCCCCCACTCGTGGTTTGGAGAGGAGTGGTGGGCTGCGGAGGTACTCTTTGAGTTCGGCGAATGCTCGAGAGCAGTCCTCATCCCATGGTATTATTTTCCTCTTGTCGGCTGGCGCAGCGATGGCCTTCTTCAGAGTTTTGAAGAACGGGAGAGATCTTTCCGTCGACCAGGACAGAAATCGCCCAAGGGCGGCAATGCGGCCATTCAACCTCTGCAGCTCTTTGATGGTTGTCGGCTCCCGCATGTTGATCAGTGCCTCGATCTTGTCGGGGTTGGCCTCAATCCTACGATTGGTGATCATGAATCCCAGGAACTTGTCGGATCTCACCCTGAATGTGCACTTCGCGGGATTGAGCCGGATATTATACTTTCGTAGCCGCTCGAAGGTTTCCCTTAGGTCGGTGATATGGTCAGCAGGATCCTTCGACTTGACCAGCATGTCGTCAACGTAGACTTCCAGGTTTCTTCCTATCTGGGAGTCGAACACCTTGTTGACCATTCTTTGGTAAGTTGCCCCCGCGTTCTTCAACCCAAATGGCATTTTCTTGTAGCAGAAGGTCCCTCGGTCAGTCGTGAAGGCCGTCATCTCTTCATCGTCAGGATCCATCTGGACCTGGTTGTACCCGGAGTAGGCGTCCATGAAGCTGAGCATCTTGTATCCCGAGGCGCTGTCTATGAGGTGGTCGATCCGTGGCAGTGGATAGCTGTCCTTGGGACAGGCTTTGTTGAGGTCGCTAAAATCCACACACATTCGCCACTTCCCGTTGGGTTTTTTGACCATTACCATGTTGGACAACCACTTGGGGTACCAGACTTCTCGGATGAAACCGGTGTCGAGGAGTCGTTCTACTTCATCAGATGCCGCCTTCATCTTTTCACAACCTAGGTTCCACTTCTTCTGTCTGACGGGTTTGAAGTTGGGGTCGGTGTTCAATCGGTGCACGATCACTCGGGGATCGACGACGGGCATGTCCTTGGTTGACCACGCGAAGACGTCCAGGTTAGCCTCCATGCATTCAACCAGCTTGTGCTTTGAGTCAGGATCCAGCCCTGCCCCAATGGATAGAATCTCCCCTCGACGTTCGTGACAGGGATCTGCTCCTGTTCTTCCACAGGGGTGGGTCTCGGTCCATGCCTCAGGTCGAGTGAGGCCATTGGATCGCCAGGCCCTCCGATAACCTTCTCGTCTGTCAGGTGGTAGCAGATCTTCCCTCTCTTCGTGTCACCGTCGATTTGCCCGACCCCTTTTGGGGTCTGAAACTTGATCGTCCGGTGGTGCGTCGAGACCACCGCATTGATGGCGTTGAGGAGGGGGTGGCTGATGATCCCATTGTACGCCGAGCCGACTTTCAGCACAATGAACTCCACCGTCAGTGTCACCGAATCGGGTCTCCCCCGAGCATGACAAGGAGGTGGATTGCCCTGATGATAGGTGTGGAGTGTCCCGTGAAGCCCACCACGGGCCCTGTGCATGGCTCCAAGTCCTCGCCGCGCAGCCCCATCCTTTCCAAAGTCGATATGAAGAGGATGTCACACGAGCTGTCGGTGTCGACTAGCAGCTGCCTCACCACAGAGGTATCGATGATCACGGATATCACCAGTACTTCGGTCAAACTCGGCTTTTCCTGTGTTCTCCCGATCCTACTGCCCCGTGAAGCTAACGGTCGGCCATCGGTCTCCTCAACACTGCCCTCCGCGCTATCCGAGCTCGCCGCCCGGTTCGCGTGCCCGGGGGGCACGGCCTAGCTCCGATTGCCCCGGCGTTGGTCAGTGCCCACCACCGGGGCTGCGCCTCTTCTCCGTCGTGGGGACAGAGCCGTGTCATTGTCGGTGTGGTTGTTTTACGTGGGTGTTGATCGTTCCCACAGACGGCGCCAGATGTTTACGGGTGTTTTCTCACCACTGTTCGTTGACTGTCGGCTGCGTGCTCAACGTGGTCAAGGGGCTGACTTGGGGATCCCTTGGGATCGCCGAGCCCACATGCTCTCGGTGTAGGTGGAAGCAGGGTCAGGCGCAGACGGGGGGGTCCCTGGGTCGCGTCGATCCTCTGCCTTCAGGAAGCTTAGGAGAAGCCTCGGCTCGGTGGATCGCGCTCGGCCTCGGCTGGGTCGTACTCGGCCTCGGTCAGATCCGCGTCGAGGGGTTGCCTCGGTGCCTTGCTAGAGGGTCGGACCTCGAGCAGCCGTCCACCTGATGACTGCGTGGGGGGGTGGCCGCCCGACGTTGAGGGGCAGCCTCGGTGCCTCGGACAGCTTCTTCCTGGACAGATGAGGAAACTAGTCAGGGAGGCCGGACCTAGGTTTCGGCCAAATCCCCTCCGATGCCTAAGTCAGATCTAGGTCTGAAGGGGTACTCGGCGGGGGAGATCTGGCTTGTAAGGAAGCCGGAACGTCAACCCAGGCGGCGCGAGTTTGGGGGAGGGAGGAATTGAGATGGCGAATGCCTAGGTCGTTGATGGAGTACCTCTCTGTTGATTACCTGAGTCTCGATCCCCTTCTCCATCGTCTTGGCCTTCCCCTTATAGGGTCCCTCGCGATTGCCCCACGTCCCGCCTCCTTTCACGTCCCCACCATCCGCCTCCGCCTCCTCCCACTCGCACGTAGTGGAGGGGTGGCCCATTAACAGGTCCGTTAATGGCCATTATGGGATCGCGGATTCCGAGGGGCGGTTAATCTGGCAGAATGGGGGCTAGTCGGGTGCCCCCGAGGGTGGAGTGGCCAAGCCTTTAGCCCCGTCCGTGGGCCCTTCGGGGCGGACCCGTCTTCCCTAGTGGGCATCCCCTTTGAGGCTGGGCCGTGGGCCGTTGTAATTCGGGCTGGTCCAAATTAGTCATAACAGTTTGTGTTAATGGGTCTGCATATTATTTGCTAATCACTTCTAGATATGTATCTTGGCTATACTTATTTTGTGGAGAAATCATGATCTGCAATTGATTAGGCCATGAAAAGTTTTTTTTTCATCGTTTGGCCCTGCATTATTTCTTTTGACATTCAACTATTGTTTTTGTTTTCATGGGGCTTACGATTTAAGTATTGTGGCATGCATATTATAATGAGTTAATTGGGCCATTGTCATATCTTAACTTTTAAGATATATGATCAAATTATTTGAATTCCTCCTATATCAAGACTTGTTCTTGATAATATAATTTGATTAGGAATTAATAAATTTTATTAAGTGCATTGGTTCTTTAAGATATATATGCATGAAGTTGTCTATGCATAATTAAAAGCATGATATATTTTGTTGATCATGATACTTCTTAATGGAACTTGTTACTAATATGCATATGTTGCTTACTTTATTCTCATGCATGTATTTTAGTATACGGATTTGCATGAGTTTTATGTTTAACTTAATAACCATCTTGATCTTCTTCTTCTTGCGGGTTATATGTTAATATTAATAGCAATTTTAGTTTGCTATTTTTCAATTATCAAAACCATCCCACTTGTCTATTTTTTGTAAATAGAGCCATTATAATATTTTATGTAAATATAAATGGCTTGTTAAAATAATGTGTTTATGTTGAGAGATAGTTGGGAGAAGAACAAAATAAACTCTAAAAACCAGAGTAACCATGGCACAAGCCATGGCTCTCTATATATTCAATTAGAGAATAGGAGTCCAATGGACTCCCCACTAAGTTAGTGGGGAGTTATAGTGAGATGTTGACGGGGGAGGCCAAAGGCCTCCCTCAACTCACAACACTCCCCCTCATCTCTCCATTACATTAAGTTAAGCATATGAATACTTCAGGATTCAGTATGCTAATGTGGTGGATACTTCTGGATCCAGAGGCACTGTGGTTGCCTCGTTAAAACCTTAGCTGTGGA
The DNA here is from genome assembly GCA_030789695.1 of Scilla litardierei. Taxonomy (NCBI): domain Eukaryota; kingdom Viridiplantae; phylum Streptophyta; class Magnoliopsida; order Asparagales; family Asparagaceae; genus Scilla; species Scilla litardierei. The sequence goes on along the minus strand of JAULAV010003939.1, from coordinate 46,777 downwards.
AAACCCAGTGGGAAAAACCAGCAGCTTAAGGGAAAAGAGTACAACTATTGAGGGACTCCCCCTGATTTGTACAAGCTTCAGGCTTGCAGATCTCCTATTTATCTATACAATCATCTCCTATTCATCTATACATCCATCATGTTCTGAAAGAAAATACATTCATCACTCATCTATACAAGTTTCACTCGTCTAGCGGCTATAGTAAAACAGTGGCGTTCTGGAGTGGAATGCTCTTCGATGTTTGGTAGATGACGCCACTAAAGTATTCATTGAATCAGTCTTCAGTGTGTCTGCAAGGTACTGCTGGACCTGGCTGAGCGTTTCTAATACTTGCTTCTTGAATGATGAACTTCTCAAAAGATGTAGACATTGGAGGATGATGTGTAGATATTTAGGAGGTGGTCGGTCAATTGTGTTGCAGTCATCGCGTTGTTCTTTAAACCTGCATATGCGATATATATTCCTTGACCCTTGGAAGTTGCGCAGAAGCAGTTTATCCTTGGTCTAGTGTTGCTCTCTAGGGCAACACTGTATCCGGTTAACAACTTTACTGGAGACGTTCTATCAAAGATACATGCAGTTGGCCAGATAAAGAAGTGTAACAAGTACACTGGAGCTAGGCTCTTCGGGACCTAGGATGTCCTCCCCCTCTTCCAGCTACTGGAAGGTGTCATACATAAGTATCCATTTTTTAATAGGATGCAAGTGGACATCATTCTTCATAAACTCCAGGTGTATGAAAGATATTAAAGGGTTCCACCATGAAGGGGTTAAATATATAAGCCGAGATAATACCTTGTTATACCTAGGTTTTTCGTTTACAAGGTATGCTTAAAGCTATCTGTTATCTAAATGGTCTCTGCAGGAGATCCTATTGGCTTTAAATCGACCACATATACGGCGAATATTACAAATCCTGTCAACGATCTTTCGAAAAAGATACACAGGCAGAATATTGCTAAGATCAACTAATGATCTTTGTAGCCTTTATGGAGAAGACGTTTCTACGTCTCTCTTTCATCTCTGGGGGTAGAGTATACCCTTCTGGAAGTTTTATATAGATCTCTATATCTATATTGACGTATATATATGCAGTCAAAACGTCCATGAGCTGCATGTATTGGCTTTTTCAGAGAAGTGTAGGCTTAGTAGGAAAATGATCACATTTCCTTCATTTCAATTTCTTTATGAAATCCGAATTATATTCCACAGGTTTTTTTCACATTCAGGTGTATGGACTACTGGTCCAAAGACTTTGCTTTTCAAGAGTGAGTCCAGCTCTACTCTTATTGCCTCGTCCCACTTTGGCCATTCTATGCGTGTACGCTATAGAAAAGTGGGTAGACATCATCGTCGTATTCAACGACGTGAACGGTAATAGCGAAAGCAAATCCGTCGTCGTCGACTGTGCTATATATGTCCAGTACCTCTCCAGTACGTACGTAATATAATGATGTTTCTCCTGTTATTTCCTCTGCCGGGGAAATTAGGAGGGGAGAGGTTGCTGATCTGAGCTCATCATCCTGTGGTTGGATCATTTTGATATATCCATGAATCTTCCTATTTTGAGGAATTTTATATTTTGAACCTGGCAGGCGTCCTCTTTTAAATTGAGGTACAGCCAATTCTACTGCCGGTGGATTGCATCCATCTTTGGGAATGTCAATCCTAGCTGGCGTGTTGGCAGCAGGGACGTGTGAACGAACAATCTTCTGGGTGTCCGCAATTTTATCCGGCAATTGATGTACTTTAGTTTGAATGTGAAGGATCTTCTGGATCTCAATTTCACACAGAAAAAGTATCTGGATCATAACGAGATGAGGACTTTTGTGTCCCATGATATGGTCTCAGAAGCTTCATGCTTCTTTATACTGCGTGCCTATTTTAATGAGATTTTGCTCATCAAATTCACATTTATCAAGACCTGGTGGTAAACCATAACCAAGCAGCATCAGCGATAAGATATGGCAACAAGCGGGCCGTATCATGATAAGCGATGCGGAATGCGGTGTGATGGTCCCTAAACATCAACAGGCAAATGCGATTTTACAATGGACGTGAAATCCATTAGAGTCTCTTTAACAGAGACTCTGCTAACCCGTTATGAGTTTGAACATGCTGCGGATGTTCAATTTTAATGCCAGTTGCTTGGCAGAAGTCTTGAATGATATGTGTAGTAAATTCACCCACATTATAAGCTTTTGAGAAAGCTAGGTTGCGAGTGAATATAAAGGCACACCTAAGACCATCTAGTAGATGCATATTTCAGTACAGTAATGAAGTACCGAAAATGGGCCATTTGCGGGGTGAATAGGCCCGAAAAAGGTCACCATGTATTCTCTTAATGAAGCCATGAGATTCTAAACCCACTTTCAGGAGGGAAGTTCTCTCTATTAGTTTTCCCTTATGAAAAAGGGGGACAAGGAAACTCAACCTTTTGAAGAATCTTCAGGTTCTCCAATGGATTCATTTGATGATGCGTCCATCATTGCTGATCCAGGATGACCAAGTCCATTTTGCCAGAGCTAAAAACTATGGCAATGAAAGGCACTTCTGGAGCTCAGTCAAGTTGGCTTTCTATAGGATGAATATCTGTAATTATAAAGGCCCGACGGGGGGTCCAATGAAATCGTAAGTAGATGGGCTTCTGGCCATCCTCATTACGAGTTACATATTGATATTCAATATTTATTATCCAAAGTTTTCAAGTTATGTTTGTTTAAATGAAATATCCTTGAAACCTGGAAAATTCCTATATGTTTAAGGGGAGAAGTTTGCATCTTATAGTCTCGTTGTATGTGTGAGCAATATTAATGCTACACCAGTGCAACGAGGCACTGTCCACAATATTAAATACTTCATCTATAAGTAAAACGAAATTTTATTTAAGTCAATGAAGAAGACATTCAAAATAAAAGTTTGTACTTAAGCAAATTAAGGATAAAGCAACATTGAATTTTAAATGCATAGATAAAAGATGAAGCTTAATCGAGCAGGTCGTCGTTCTCGAAGTCATTTACAGTGAACATCATTGGTGGCTAAACAGCCGCCAAGTTTGTTTCAGGCAGAGACTTCTGGGTCGCCTGATATAGTTCCTGGAGGTGGCGATGAGTGCAGCAGATTCTGGACCAATGGACAGTCATGCCGCATCTATGACATTTATCCTCCCAGTTCTTCTTAGGAAGTGACACTTGGTCAGTGTTCTTTTGCTTCCAAATGAAGTTACTCTTTCATGTATTGTTGTTGTTAGACGGGGGTGCTGCTCCTCGTCCATTCTTCATCACAGCTTTCCTTTTGTTATTATTAGCATTCTTCTTGTTTTTCCACTTCTGGGGAGAAACGAGGTGGGCTTCAGGGATAGGTGTAGTGCCAGCTGGATGTAAATTATTAGTGGCTAGCAGTAAATCTCGATTCTGCTCTGCCCTAAGTAGGCATGAGATCAGATCAGAAAATTTCTTGAAGTTGCGTTCACGATACTGCTGTATGAGGATTGCATCTTTCTCGTGAAACGAGGTAAATGTTTTTTCCAACATGCGTTGTTCTGTCACTTCTTCACCGCACAACTTCAGGCGTGAGGTGATATTATGAAGTGCAGAATTATACTCAGCGACAGACTTATAGTCCTGAAGTCTGAGGTTTTTCCACTCATAACTGGCACGTGGTAATATTACATCAATTTGATGTTTATACCGTGCCTCCAGCAATGTCCACAGCTCCATTGGGTCCTCTACCGTTAGGTATTCGGCCTTTAAGGTCCGATCTATATGTTTCCTAATGTAGATTATGGCTTTCGCCTTATCCACGTCAGAGACAGTGGTTGAAGTGCCGCTACTGGATGCAGTAGAAGCATCGGCCGCTGTTGGGGCCGAGGAAAGAGCCACAATGGACCCAAGTAGGGCCATCGAACACACGTGAAACTTCAGGTCCACTCGCCAACTCAGGTAATTCTTCCCTGCAGAGTCAAGGACTTCGAAATCTACGCTTGCCAATTTTGCCATTTTATCTTCGTAATTTAAAATAAGCATGAATTAATTAAAATTGAAATTCACGCATAACAAATAAAGTAAGCAAAATGTGGAGATCGGCCAGATACCCAAAAATGTACAAACTCCAAAGTCCAAATATACAGTCCATAAAGAAAAGAAAAATACAACTTGGAAACCCAGAATGGGTCCCTATATTTTCAAATTTACGACACCGTCTTCATTTTGTCGGTACACCGGTCTTTGGCAAAAATACATATAATCCTCACTTACAAATTCTCTCAAAAAATAAAATTAAATTGCAAGGAATTTAAAAGGGTATCAAAATGGCCGATCCCAAAAATCACATTTTAGCTTATATTAACAACCACGCAGTTTATAATATGCTACATGCACAAAAGAAGCAACCACGCAGTTTATATAACACAAGCATATATAATATGGAAAAAGAGACTATAAAATATAATAATCTCTCGGACCACGGGGAGACGTCATACACCGTTAGGTTAGTTGACTAACGGTAGAGCGGTCGCAGGATCCTTAAGATAATTATATATATATATTTTTAAAAAAACTCCTAATATTCCATAAATTAATAATAATGCGAGAGTGTTATAATATTAGCAATTTTACTAATTGGGCTACAGGCCCAAACAATAATTTAAAATGAATTCTTATTTTTATTGGGTCTGCAGGCCCATAAATAATTTAATAATTAATTTAATGTTTTGGGCTGCAGGCCCATTTGCAAAAGTTTAATTAACATATTCATTTTGCAATTGGATTTACTGGGCTGCTGGCCCAATTGAGAAGTCAAAATTAATTATTAATATGAATGGGGCTGCTGGCCCATAGACCATATTTTCATTGCTACAAAAGGGCTTCTGGCCCACAAAAAACAGGCTATCCAATTTATTATTAAGATTTTGTAATTACTGAGCTTCTGGCCCATCAGGAAAAACCCATGCCTCTTCTCCCCCTTACCCTAATTAGGGATTTAAGGGTGATATAGGTTGGATAGGTAGCCGTCAGGGGAGTCGAAAAGACCCGCCATTTTCCCCTTATTTTTTCGAACGCAACAGAAATGGAGATAAGAACTCCCCCAAATCTTCGTGCCTCCGTACAGTCATAAGAATCCCTCAATCCCCGTTTATGCTCTCTCATCAGAGTCTCTAATGCTCTGTTTATAGATAGGCCAATCCAAAATCTCATCCTCGGCTTTGGTTGCCACCCATTGTAACAGAGAAACGGAAAGAGGCGCCGCCCGGATATTAGAAGGCCTCGACAGCAAAAACCCTCGACTGGGGGGTTTGCTGGCGGATCGAAGGGCCCCCCCGACCGTCGAGGGGGGGTGATAGACAAAGCCCCCCTCCCCCCAATGGGGTTTTTCGCCGGAGCACCCCCCCCGGTCAGGGGGGTTGATCGCAAGGAGCACCCCCCCCCATCAGGGGAGGGTTGATCGTCGGAGCACCCCCGTCAGGGGGGGTTGATCGCAAGGAGCACCACCCCGTCAGGAGAGGGTTGATCATCGGATCACCCCCCCGTCAGGGAGGGGTTGATCGCAAGGAGCACCCCCTGTCAGCGGGGGTTGATCGTCGGAGCACCCCCCGTAAGGGGGGGTTGATCGTCGGAGCACCCCCCGTCAGGGGGGGATACGGGCTCAGGCGCCCCCTTCGGGGGGCAACGATCAGGAACCCCCCGCCGTCGGGGGGGTTGCGGGCTCAGGGGCCCCCTTCGCGGGGGCGGCGATCAGCTGGAGGAGGGCCCCCCGACTGGGGGGCAGCGTGACCGTGAAGCGCCATTCCTGGGGCTGGGGAGCCGAAGGGGTTTGGGGTTTTTAATTTTATTTATTTAATTTTTTTTAAATGTAATCCAATTGCAACAGATGTAAACATGCCTCTAGATGAAAGAATGTAATATCTTACCAAAAAAACAATTTTGTTGGTAACTATCTATGGGATCGATGGATATTACCTCTAGATTAAAAATCTAGGGAAGATCGAAAAGCTAGAAGATCCGTAGAGAGAAAATTCCACGCTCCAAATACGCTCAAGAGGAAATCCACAACGTACAGCCGCAACCAAAGATTCCTTCGCGCGTAACAAATTAGAGGAGCGTAACCAAGTAGGGGATAGAATTTTCTGCGGGGAGAGAAGCTCAAAATTGAAGAGCCAAACGTACTGATAACGTGTTGAGAGATAGTTGGGAGAAGAACAAATTAAACTCTAAAAACCAGAGTACCCATGGCACAAGCCATGGCTCTCTATATATTCAATTAGAGAATAGGAGTCCAAGGGACTCCCCACTAATTTAGTGGGGAGTTATGGTGAGATGTTGAGGGGGGAGGCCAAAGGCCTCCCTCAACTCACAACAGTTTATTAATTTTGTATTCTATGAATACATAAATTTAGTGGGAGCAATACATATTCTGATAATATATGTGTGGACTTATATTTATTCAAAAGTAAACAAAATATAATTATACTTTTGAAAGAATATTCACATATAACGATAAAGTTTTTAGTTATGGACAATGATTGGGAATAATGAACTTTCGAATCTGTGCTATTGACTGTATCGTTATATTTAAATACTTGACAAAAATATGTTTGGGCAAAGTCACTTATCTTCTAAATCTCTCTCTATATTTCAGTTATTACTTAGACTATCCTACAAATATGGCTGCTATCAAGAACATAATTGCTAACCTCAATAAGGGAGATCGTCTCAATGAAGACAATTTCAATATCTGGAGTTTCCGAATCAAGTATGTCTTAGAGGAACAAGAGGTCATTGAACCCATAAATCCTAAATTGGAAGATCCTGGTGATGGTAACACCGCCTAACACAAACGTGCAGTTGAGACTTACAATGAGTGGAAGAAAAAGGATGCCACTGCCCACGGTATTCTTGTAAGCTTAATGGAGGATGACTTTGCTTGTGAATACAAGGATTATCCTACTGAAGGGTTTTGGTATACCTTTAGGATTCATGTCTGTGCCCGTCCTACGTCAGACGGACAACAGAGGCGAAAAAACTTGCACATCGGAAAAACATTATCATACTAAACATTTTAGCGAACCCTAAGGCGAGCCAGAACCTCATCAAGATCTATGCCGACTTGGGCTGGATCTGACCACCCCAAGAAGGATCTAGCCTACTGCGACATTATTAAAATTATTCTAAAAAGCTACTAATTAACATACCCAGAATCTTGGCCTTGGGACATGCAAGATGTACCGCACCACCTTCTTACGCTCCTTGTAACCGAGCCTCCTTACGCCTTCGAGCTGATCTACCCGAGCCGCCTCCGAGTCGATCACTTGCCGAAGAAAGTTTCACTTGAGCAGACCCGTGTCAAAGACGTCTGGATGCGATCCAACCCTCATCGTAGTCTTGCTAGGACTCGACGGGAGGATAGGAAGAAAAAGAGAGGGGAGGAATATTTAAGTTCTCGATCGAGCGTGCTAAAAAATTAGGAGCTTCTCGTATTGATCACTTGGCACATTTTTCAGCGAAGAGAGGGCACCCCTATTTATATAGGGAGTCGGCTCCTCCCTTTTCGTCACGAACAATGTGGGACAAAACTAAATAAAAGAGATATTAATTTTGGTTAATGAAGTTTAGTAAGCCTTTCACAAAGGCCAACTTCAACCAATTAATTCTCCCTTACCATTGAGCTTTAGAGACGATACAAGTTATCATTTCAAAGGGCTTCGAATGGTGAACGCGTATGAATGAACGGCGACGAATTCCGACTCCATTTGACCCCTCAAACAATTGCCCAAAGTTGTGCAAAAAGTCACAAGATCGTAGCTGTCACAAGGGTTTCAAAAACCCCTAGTCAACTTAAGTTGCGGGCACGCCTGTCAATGGAAATGGGCACGCCCACATTGGGCACGCTTACAGCAGGCGCACGGCCCGCTGGGTTCAGCAGGCTACACCCACTGGTCCAGCGGGTTGCGCCCGCTGAACACAGTGGGTGCACATGTTCCTCTTGCGGGTGGACCCGCTTGCCCAAGTGGGTCTAACCCACTCTCGCCTTTGACTGTTTTTGCGTTTCTAGGCTCGTTTGAGCTCCGTTTTTCGACGCGATTTGAACCTACGATTAGACTAGGACCATCCTGTCATCCAGGTAACCTTTCCGACGCATTTGTTCCATTAAATATAGTCATAAAAAATTTACAAAACATCTAATCTAGTTTGCATCACATGCAAAGTTTGTCCCCTGTTAAACTAGAACTCGCAACTAACTTGTAGACTTAAATATTCCATTTCATCGAATGAATTCCTCTTAACATTCTTCCAATTACTAAGACGTGGATACTACTCGGTGTGAGACCCTACAGCCTGACCTTACTACAGGTTGGGGCTTGAAACCCCTATTCGACGGTAATCACGAGCAGCAGGCGTCGTCCCTGTGAATCATACTTACGTGATCAACCCATTGATGAACGTGTCGACGTGATCACTCTGACTGTGTCAGTAATGAATACCGCAGTTTTAGTCCCTTCGTCAAGACTGTGTCTCTGCATGGCCTAGGGTATGGTTTACCGTCAACCCCACTAGCCATCATCGGTCAGTATACAGCAGTCTCTGTCGTATTCACGTTGTACATCCTACAACGTACCCCGGTCGAGGATTAACACAAAGACCATGCTGATCCAATGACATTAACTTCCCTTTAATGGAAGAGACGAATCACATCTTAGTCATCTACTTCCCGCGTGAGTTTCAGGTGTCACCCAACCTAAGATCTTTCAGCAGGCCGAGCCTCGAAGCTAGATCATAGATCTAAGTGACACTATCCATTCATAGGTTCGTACTGATGAATTCAGGTCTTAAGGACCAGCTTGCCTATCATCACTCTAGAGTTATTATTGACAGTTTAGTTAAAGCTCAACCATTTAATAACTCTAAGTTGGTCGTTCAGTGAACTCATTCTCTAACGAGCACCTGTGTCTTGTCTCCAACTTCGCCAAGTCGAATGACTATGAGATCATCATTACCCTAAGATAAGACAAAGACACAATGGTCTAACTTAAGTGTCGATATCCTATTCTCGACACATCTATGACCATGAACCTTTTAAGACTTATGTTAATCGGTCACTAACTTCTCATAATCGAGATCTATATCTGGATATGTAATGACCTGACTATAAGTCTAAGGAAATTATCTAAGTATATGATTCTACGAATTCATACTTAGGATAATTAATACCATATAATAATAAGAACGAGATGATTATCTTAGGATAAATGCCTCAAGGGCATACGTCTTCCTACTCCTACTGCATATGACTTGTGGAAGGCCTCATCTGATAGGCTGGGAGGAACTTCTGTGTCGAAGTTACAACATCTCACTATAAAGTTTGATACTTATAAGATGGGTTCTAATCAGACCATTAAGCAACATCTCCGGGAGATGTCTAGAAGGATTAAGGAACTTTCTGCTGCTGGGTGCAACCTCACTGATGAACAACATGTTCAAGCTGTGATCCGTTCTTTGCCTGGCTCCTGGGAACATATGAACGTCAACTTGACACATATTGAAAGTGTTAAGACTTTTGATGATGTGGCACGTCATGTAGAATTGGAAGACGAAAGGTTGTCTTCTCTGAAACCACAATTGCATTCCTACGTGACGGAGTCAAGTTCCAAGGAAAGGAAGCTTCAAGAGGAAGAGGTTCTGGAAGAAGAACCATGGCAACGATGCAACTATGAAAAACAAATCCAAGGGGCTGAGGAAATTTGATAAGAATAAGAAGAAGAAAATGAATGTTGTTTATGTGCTTCAACTGTCGTCAGAAGGGACACTTCGCTCGGGAATGTCCTGAGCAAAGGAAGGTAACTTCTGATTCTTCTTTTATTCCTTGTCCTTGTCATAATGCATATGTGTCGAGCTCTATTATGCTCATAGAACCTCACCCTTAGTGGATTGTTGATTTAAGAGCGATAGACCATATAACGAGAGACAAAGACTACTATGTGGAGTACCACCGTGTTCCTGGGGGAACCAGATGGGTGTATGTTGGCAACAACAACAAGCTGGAAGTAAAGGGAGTCGGTACATGCAAATTGGAATTGCGTGGTGATGTGCGTTTATATTTCATATATTCACGCACGTTTTCTTTTGTGTTTCTCTGTATTTTCCGCCGTCTTTTATTCGTTTTCTCGTGTTTTCTCGTTTTCTTTCAATTTTCTTTGTTTCTCCATGTTTGCAGGAGATTGCCCACGTAGGGGACGTTTAACGACGATATCTCAAGTCCCTGGAGCAACGGGAGGAGTCACGCGTGATCCAGGGGGTCAGACGACGAAGATTACATCTTTCAGCCCCTCACCCGGTCGGTTGGTCATCTCCAACCGATCGGGTGATGCACGCATGCACCACCCGGTCTCAGCCGGAGTTCAAGTGAATGTCACCCGACCGGTTCACAGGCCGATTCAAATGAGGCTGATTCTCTGTCTTTTCAAGCCAAATTCCAACCAATCGGGTGACTCTCACCCGATCGGTTCATCTGTAGCTGATGCTGAGGAGCTGAGACACGGGCACCCAACCGATCCCTTCACCCGATGGCGCCAAGATCCAACCGGTCACTCCAAGAACTCAACCGACCGGTTCATATGACCGGGTGAAAGTCCGCTGTTTTCTGTTTACTATTTGTAACAGATCACCCGATCGGTTGACTTGTCAACCGATCGGGTGGCGCTTTTCCTGCGGGTTTGGACCCGAACCATTAGGGTTTCGAAGTGTGGGTATAAACACACGAGGCTGGCCAACTTGAGGGGGATCTCCTGGAGTTTTTAGGGCTTTTTGCCCCCCCCCCCTTCTCTTGTGAGTTCTAGGTTAGTTTAGATTAGGGCTTTTGGTTAATAAATCTTGTATTGGATTGACGATTCAACTCAAGATAAGTATTTTCCTCTCTTTTTCTCCTTTTTTTGTATTGTGTTTATTTTGCTTGATGGTGAAAGTTTATATGTCTTTTGTGTTGTTCGTTTATATGTTATTCACCATTGAGTAGTTTTGATGAACCCTAATACGGGTTAGGGTAGGATTGTTGCTTGGAAATTTACATTAGACTTGGTTGCATGGCACGTGTTCGATGAAATGTGTCAATGGGGATTTCTAGCGATCTGGGTCCAATTCGTACGACAACACACTAGATGTGTTGGGGGTTGGGGTCCGGTGCTTGTCCAGTCAAGATCCACTTCGATGTATCGCTAGAAATCACATTTGACCTATTTGGCCATTAGGGTTACGCGGGGGTGTTTCATTGTCATTGGCGGGAGAAAGACCGCCTCTGACCATCGGGCCAGGGGGGAATAAACTTGGCGGTTGACCCCCTAGCCACAGCTCACGCCCCTAGCGTTGACATCGAGTCCTCGCGCGCGGGAGCGGCTTGGACGAAGTGTTGGGAGTTATCATTGTGGCCTTAATGCTCCCGGTTGCGGAAGGTGTTAATGGACATGGGAATGCCCACCGTCCGGAACCGGGTAGGCCTAGCGTGCTTGGCACCGACCGGAATATCGGGCCATGGACGCTAGGTACCACCTTTTGGGGCAATGTCTCACCCTGGGTCAAGTCGAATGCCAAGTGTCATGAGTGCTCTGGCCCGTGTTAGCGGGGATTCATTTCGTGTCATTTTCATTTCTTTCTTTTATTTCTACACTTCCACCCACATCATCCGCGTAGCTAGCACACAACCTAGGCGAGGCTAGTAGCCACTCAAGCCATCCACCTCCCTGAGTTCGATAAACCCGCACCCTACACTAACCGTGCACTTACGGTAAAACGACACCGTGCCCAAACTGTAAACGGGGCGCCGGTCACGTGGAGGACGGACCTTACTATTACATGATGTCTTGCATACTCCAGAAATAAGGCAAAACTTAGTTTCTGAAATATCCTTAGCTAGATTTGGATTTAATTTGTTATTTGAATAGCATGGACTGAATATAAGTTTGTGTAACGAATATTATGGATCTGATACTTATGTTAATGGTTTGGAAATTCTTAATACAAATATTTGTTCTTCTGGTTATATGTTAACCTCATCTTCATTTGTTGCATCTGATAATGCAACATTATTATGGCATGCTAAACTAGATCACATAAGAAAAGCCAGGATAGAATGCTTAGCTAAAGAGGGTCTTTTGAGATCTCTCACCAAAATAGAAATTCCTACTTGTGAACCATGTTTAGCAGGAAAATCAACTAGGAAACCATTTGGAAAGGCAATACAAGCTGACACTCCATTACAATTAATACACTCTGACATTTGTGGACCCATGAGTGTGAGGGCAAGGCATGGTGCCTCATATTTCATTACATTTATAGATGAATATTCTCAGTTTGGAAAGGTATACATTATCTCACATAAATCCGAAGCCTTAGAGTGCTTCAGGTTGTTTCTCAACGAAGTTGAGAATCAATTGGATAAAAAGGTTAAAACCTTGAGGATAGACCGGGGAAGGGAATATCTATCAGATCAGTTTAAAGATCTATGTAATGAAAAAGGAATTCTAAGACAGCTTACTACTCCTTATACACCTCAGCAAAATGGTGTTGCTAAGAGAAGGAATAGAACTCTCTTAGAAATGATTCGATGCATGATGTCACACGCAAACTTACCAATTAAGTATTGGGGAGATGCATTGTTGACAACAACACATGTTTTGAACCTAGAACCCTCCAAATCGATTCATAAAACACCATATGAACTCTGGACTGGTAGAAGTCCAAATTTGAGTTTCTTAAATCCATGGGAATGTGCAGCTTATGTACGTAACACTTCTTATAAGCAAGGGAAGTTGGGACCCAGATGAAAGAAGTGTATGTTCATTAGATACTCTGAACACTCAAAGGGTTATGTTTTCTTGGGTGAGCAAGAAGACGACACTGTCATAGAATATGAATCAAGGGATGCCACGTTTATAGAGGATATGTTCCCTAAACAAGGCGAAGTCAGAAATGAAGATGATCTACATAAGTTGGAAGATCCAGACTTTGTGAGTATTAGGTCATGTGAGGTACAAGAGAATACTTCTCGAGTCCCTGAGATTAGTGGGAGTGGTGTGTCCGAATGAGAAGTAATTCAGAATCTCAGCTTGATGAGTCAGTTGGGAGAGGCAAAAGGGTTAAGGTTCCCGATGAAGATTTGAAATCGAAGGGGAAGCCTTAATTGATGTACCTCAAGATGACGAAGAACCTCAGAGTGTAGAAGAAGCTTTATCTCGTTATGATCGAGATTATTGGAAGAAAGCCATGGAGGAAAAAATGGATTCTGTAAAAGTTAACCAAGTTTGGGACCTGGTTAGCTTATCGCCTAATCGAAAAACAATTGGGAATAAGTGGATTCTCAAAATAAAGAGAAAGGCGGATGGATCCATTGAAACACTTAAGGCTCGGCTGGTGGCAAAGGGATATACCCAAAAGGAAGGTATAGGTTACGAAGAAACCTTTTCACGTGTTTTTAAATTTGCCTCTATTCGCCTAATACTAGCTTTAGTTGCTCACATGAATTTAGAACTTCACCAAATGGATGTCAAGACGGGATTCCTAAATGGGGAACTAGACGAGGAAATCTACATGGATCAGCCAGTAGGTTTCATTATTAAAGGCCAAGAAAATAAAGTCTGTAAATTACAGAAATCTATATATGGCCTTAAACAAGCATCTAGGTAATGAAACCATAGGTTTCATAGAGTTGTCACCTTATTTGGTTTCGAGATGATCGAAGAATATCATTGTGTTTATGTGAAGCAACATAAAAACAAATTTGTTATCTTGACACTATACGTAGATGACATTTTGTTAGCTAGTAACGATATGGAGTTTTTGATAACCATAAAAGAATGGTTATCATCGAACTTTGAAATGAAAGACATGGGAGAAGCGGATTTTATACTTGGTGTAAAAATCCAAAGAAATCATTCTAAGAGATTTCTTGCATTGTCGCAAGTAACATATATTAATAAAGTGTTAGAACGATTCAACATGTCTAACTATAATCCAGTTGAAACTCCAACATCAAAAGGTGATAACCTAAGTCTAGATGATTGTCCTAGTACAACAGATGCAAGGAACAAAATGGCAAGAGTGCCATATGCAAGGGCAGTGGGTAGCTTAATGTATGCCATGTTGTGTACAAGACCAGACATATGTCATGCAGTAGGATTGGTAAGTCGATATCAATCAAATCTTGGACCTGAGCATTGGAAGGCTGTAAAGAGGATCATGAGATATTTAAAGGGCACAGCCAACTACAGTTTGTGTTATGAAGGTCCGTCCACCAAACTGGAAGGCTACACTGATGCAGACTATGGGGGAGATGTAGATGAGAGGAAATCTACATCAGGATATGTTTTCTTGCTTGGAGATGGGGCCATATCATGGTGCAGCAAGAAACAAACTTGTGTAGCTCTATCAACCATGGAAGCAGAATTTGTTGCCGATTCACTAGGAGTTCAGGAAGCTATTTGGTTACGATGGTTTCTACAAAATTTGGATATAAAACAAGAACCATTAATCGTCTACTGTGACAATCAAGCTGCTATAGCTTACACCAAGGACCCAAAGTATCATAGTCGTACTAAACATATTGACATACGATATAATTTTGTGAGAGACATTGTTGCTGAGAAGATAATTTCTATCAAGTATATATCTACGTACAAAATGGTTGCTGATCCTCTTACTAAACCTATTCCTAGATATGCTTTTTTGAGACATGTAAAAGCTCTAGGATTGCGTAGAAATTGAAATATACTTGTGAATGTACTCTGTTATATATATTGATATTATTCAATAAAATATTTATTTCGTTCATTGTGTTGGATGATATGAGTTTGCCCAATAGTGTTATTTGTTAACGCATAAAAAGAGTACATAAGAAGAAGTATGTCAAATAGGCATGGAGATTGCCCTCCCACATAGGCAATCGCCTCTGACGTTCTAGGTGAACGGGCAGGGATAAGACTTAATCCTCTATAAAAGTCACATTGAATAAGTTTCAAGATGATGTCATTTTATATATACAAATAATGACCGAGATTAACAGATTCCCCAAAGTTCATCTAAGCCTATTCATGAGCCAGACACGAATTCTTAGAGCAATTGATTGTTGTAGAATTCAGTGTTAAATGTATGAGTACATTTAACTTGGAGTCTGAATGGTGTTGGATTGAATTACTCCAAAGACATACACAATACACCGTTACATGTGATTCATACCACATGTGCTGGAGTCGACCATAATGGGAAGTGAGAAAGTGGATCCCTGCCTCTCCACTTTGTGAGTCCATGTAGGATTGGGTTCCTCCCTATACCCTTTGACTATTGACTAATGTTCAAAGTCTCAGTCTTGGTGATATCTACTTTAGAATATTTCTTATGGCCATGAGTGATTCGGTCTAAAAGGGTATGTCTAGGAAAGCGACTGAGTTGTGACTTAGAATATTGAGTGCAAAGGAATGGCTAAGTTTGTTAATATCGAGTTTGATGATCTCACTGGCCGGCCAATCTGTGTGATTAATAGACATCAATGTGGATGTGTTTAAGTATGTCCTCAAGAATAAATTATTACTGAGAGTGATCAGGAATACTTAAATTGATATAACAATTTAGACCTGGGGTATTGTAAGCGACAGATATAATTTAGAGGATTGATTACAAAGAGGGAAGTTGTGTATCTCTAACCAGTGCACAACAGATTGCCTGTATTCGCTTATGGGTCCCACGACCAAGTTACCAAGTATGAAGTCTTCTTCACTTGTTGTTTTTGTGTCAACAATCCCATCATGTGCGAGTGGAATATGTTGGAATTGGGTACGCCCATGACGGATTTTTAACCCAGGGGGTAAATCATAAATATAATATTAATTAAGGGGTTATATGTAAATTGAATTAGCCTTGGTGGATAATTGCAATTTACAGAAGTTCAGGGTTTCCAATGCAAATTTGTTTTAATAACTACCCTTACGTTATTTTGTTAACGTTGAGTTTTCAACGGTAGAAAACTGCTCCCCTTAATTCCTATATAATCCCCTGATTGCTATTAATATCCCCCTTGAGATCCCAATAAGATGTGACAATATGCCATAGTTAACGAGCTATATGATACAAAATTGTAAAAATTTAGTGGGTATCAATCACTATCCCACGCTCCCCCTAGATCATAGAAATGGTCAATTGTTTGACTTCTAGGATCTAATACCAATTGTAAAGAAAGAGATAAACAATCTCTAACAATTGAGATAATAACAATTGTAGAAAAATCTTGAAAGATAATCCTCTTTACCAATTGTTAATCATAATTGGAGCCATTGGCTTAAAGTGTATCAAAGCAATAGATATGAAAAAATCAAGCTTCATTGATACACAATAACATTGCCAAAAAAATTATAACATGAAACATGTTGGCAATATCCAAGGGGTTGAGTTTGAGACCAAAAATAACAAATAGTAAACAATGATCTCAAAAACACCCCGAAATGAGGTCAAAATATGTTTTAAAATATTTTAAACATATTAGATAAAATAACTCCTCCATTGTCATACACATGATTAAAAACTTGTATGTATAACAATGTATTCCCCAAGGTCCTCATTTTCATGAAAAATAAATTTGAAAACATTTTCAAAATCATGAAACATACACAAACACTGGGTATGCTAAAAATAAACATTTAAGTACAATACCCATGCAATATGCATATGTGTGAGAGACCTAAACATTAGGGAACCAAACCCAAGAGGAGTTTGTTTCCTAATGTAATCACATGAGGTGATCACATCCCTAACAAGAGAGTTGATGTATATATCCCTCTCTTGCACACTAAACTTAGTAGGAATCCAAAGACTTAAGGATTTCCTAGATATGTGTGAGAGACCTATGCATATGTGTGTGTGACCTAAACATTAGGGAACCAAACCCAAGAGGAGTTTGATTTCCTAATGTAATCACATGAGGTGATTACATACCTAACAAGAGAGTTGATGTATCTATCCCTCTCTTGCACACTAAACTTAGTAGGAATCCAAATACTTAAGGATTTTCTAGGTAAGGGTTTAGCTTTTGCTAAAGGGGTGGATGTGGCATGCTTAGGTGTAGAAAATATTTTCTTAGCATGCATTAAGTGAGGATTTTGCTTCTTAGCAAAAAATGAAGGATTTTCATTATTCCTCACCACCTTGTGATTTACATGCTTCTTGTTTGTGTTATTGTTATACAAGAAAGCATGGCTATTCTTCTTAGGTGCTTTTGCAATATTTCTTGAATTTGCACCAAAAGAAGAAATAGAGGTGGGTTTGGTAACCACCTTTGGAGTGTATCACAAACATCCTCTATGGTTTGCCGGATGTTGTTTTTCAAGCAACCCGTTGAGTGAATCCCTAGCATGAACAAAGCTAATAAGCTTTTGGGATTCCTATTCGCATTTCAATGTAAGTTGTTGAATGCGAGTTTCTAAGCTAAGGTTTTGAGCTTCTAATTTATCATTGGAAATGCTCAATTCCTTAACTTGAGAGAGAATTGTGTCTCTCTCACTAGTGTCACAAACATGGAAATCATCATTATTATTTACACTAGTAGATTCTAAAGCATGCACCCTACTCATAGCATTCTTAAATTTTGCTTTCAATTTAGCATATGAGTCGATGCACTTACTTGCCATGTTGGAGGCCACATTGAAGCGATACTCAAGCTCCTCAAATGGTAGCTTTGGCTCCTCCTTTTCTTCACCATTGCTATCCTTCTCACTAAAGCTTGGCAAAGACTCTTCCCCTTTTTCCATAAAGCACATGTGGGCTTGCTCCTTGTCATCTCCCTCTTCGTCACTAGATGAGTCCTCATCCGAGTCATCGAATGTGCCGACAAGTCTCTTCTTTTGGTTCTTGAATTTGGACTTGTCTTTCCAATATTTCTTCCCTTTCCCTTGGTAGTAATCTTTGAAGGGTTTGGAAGGGCATTTGGTAGATCGATGGCATTTACCCTTACAAGTGTAACAAGTAGGAACCTTGTTAGAATTGGAGGAAAACTTTGACAAAGATTTACCTTGCTTGTCCTTGAGGAATGCCTTGAATTGCTTTGCAAGCTCGATGAAATTATCATCGCTGGCATCTTCTTCACTCGAGGCTTCTCGATGGAATTTCTTTCTCCACTCAATTGTCTCTTTCTCGGCAAGGAATGCAATCCCATTTTGCTTCTCCGGCTTCTCGGGCTTAGATGGTTGAATCTCCTTCTTGTGTTGAAGCTTCACTTCATACGCCATGAGATTCCCAATGCACTCCTCAACGGTGTATTTTGACATGTTATTTGACTCCAAAATTCAGTTGGCATTTGACTCCCATTGAGATGTAAACGAGTCAAAGATCTTCTCCACTCGACCCTCTTGGGAAATCACCTTCCCAAGTCAGTGTTCACGATTTCTATGAACCTTGTGAACATCTCCGAGATGTTTTCACCTTCCTGCATCTTAAACAACTCATATTTAGATCTAAATACACATTGTTTAGATTTCTTTACCTTCGAAGTCCCTTCATGAGAAATCTCTAATGTATGGAAAATTTCGTTGGCCGTTTTGCACATGGAGATGTGGTTGAACTCATTTGAAGTGATGGCGCAATGGAATGCATTCATAACCCTCGCATTGGACTTGATTGTGTCCTTCTTCTCGTTTGTCCTTGAAGCCACGCGCAGGTGAAGTAGGCTTCTCAAATGGCGACTCTGTGATGTCCCAAAGGTCTTGACCCTCCAAGTAGATCATCATCTTGATCTTCCAACTTGGGTAGTTGGTTCCGTTGAAGAGCGGGGGGCATACGGTTGATAGACCTTCATCATGAGACACAGATATAGCGTTGAATGCCACCATTGTTGTATGCTATAACCTCGCTCTGATACCAATTGTAATGACCGTATACCTTGCAATACTAATAACAAACACTCTAAGGTGGGTGAATAGAGTAATGGCAATAAATTGTGCAATTAAAATTTAACTTACAAATGCAGAATAATAAATGCAAGAGAAATTAATCAACATAACCCAATGCAAACACAAAATTTTACACTGGTTCCCCAAAACTTGTGTACGTCCAGCCACACCAATATTCACTATAATTCCCACAAAGAGAAGTGAATACAATCCCACATAGAGATACCTCACACAGAGGATTTTGTCCTACACAAGAACCAAACCAACCCTACACAAGGGTCAAACTCCCACACATAGAATTACTAACTCCCACACATAGAATTAGGGTTAGCCCTACACTAGGACACCAAACTCCCACAAAGAGAGTAACTCACACAAAGAGAGTATCTAAATCCCATAAAGAGAATTAGGGTTTCAAAGAACACAAAGTAAAACAAATACTCTTACCTATGCCTTGAGATGAACTTACTCATTAATGAATACAAGGCATGGAAGAGGATCTCCAAGTGATGAGATTTGCTTGAAATGCACTTAGATGATTTCCCTTGAGCTTGACTTCAATGCACGAAGGAGAGAATGAGCTCTAAGAGGGAAATGAGAGAGTTTGAGAGTGGCTTAATCAATCTCTAAAAATTTGCAATAGTTCCAAGAAGTTCTAATAATCTCCAGTCACGCCACATGGCGCCCCTTTAAATCCCATTCCCATTTGTATAATTGCCATTTCTCCTCCAAAAATTGTGGGAAAATACCCAGAAATCTCAGAAAAATCGCAGAAAATTCTGAAATATCCCCAAGACTTCTAGGAGTACCTGAAAAATATAAGAAGGATAAATTAGTCCATATGATGTGAAAATTAATGTAATGACTATTATAAACAATATTGACTTCCAATAATCTTATAAAATAATACATTGCTCAAATAATTCTCAAAAATTGACAATATGATCACAATAATACCAGGAGCATATGAAAAATATCAAAAAGCCAATAAAGACGATAAAATCCATATTTTGTGCTAAGAATGAGAGTAAGCCCTAAAATGAAACATAAAGTAAAAATTCACTCAAAAGAGCAATATTAAGTATAATTCTTAGCACAAAATGGGGGTAGTTAGGGGGTATAAATATACACTTTTCACTCCGAATCACACCCCCAACTAGCTTTTTGCTAGTCCCTAGCAAAATATGGGATAAATTCGGATTGAAATGAAAACATGCACCAAACTCACAATATCGTCATGGTATACACAAAATGGTATTTCCAATTGATTCCAAAGTCAATATACACAATGTATGAAAGTAAATAACAAATGACACTCCCCTCAATCCAATTCAAAGAAATGTGAAGTAGCAAGCACCGTATCACATTCGTTGGAAAATATCACGATGTCAAAGTTTCCAATTTTCAAGGAAGTGGCAAAAACAAAAGAAATTTCCCTTAAGTTATGGAAGAGGAGATAGCATCATTCATGTTGCTTATTCACTCATTTGTTCATTCTATTTTTCTTTTTCTTTTCTTTTCTTTCTTTTTTTTGTTTATGTTTATGTTTTGCATTCACGCGATAACGCTATAAAATGCAAACACCGCCCCCTTTTTTCATACACGCGATAACACTATATAGGCAAAGGGATGGAACGATCCCCTAAATCTCTTCTTTGGCATCCTCCCCAATGTTTTGTGGGGCACCGGCTACTCAATTTGATTAGAAAAAACATTCACTTATATTAACGCTCTCTTTTTCATTCTCAACAAAAGCAAGCAATTCATCCACCCACTCCTAAGAAGAAAACAAAGCATACACAATTGGCCACACCCTGTCCAATCAAAAACTACACCATTCATCCTAACTCATGCAATCACTTACACAAAACTTTTCCCAAATTATCTCAAAGAGAGTATCATAACACCTAAAATAGTTTCATACATGGCATATTAACATTTGACTCCAAAATGGAAAAGAAATTAAAACGTGGGAAGTGACATCTGTGACAGGACTGGAGGTAGACTGGTCTCGGGCAAATCCAAGCATGCATCATCCTCGTCATCCCAGAAATAGTTCATCTCAGTCGTCCTCCCTAAGTACTCAACCGCCTCAACCTGTGAAGCTCACTCTGAAGTGGATTGTGGCTCAGGCTCAATGGTGTCCTCAATCTGCTTTTGGCCATCATGCACATCCGCTTCATCCTCAACCTCAAAGTGAAAATGCATCGTGTCACTGTCATGTTCGACACGTACTCCATCATCCATCTCCTCTGACTCCTCAAAATATGGACATTCAGCTTCCTCTACTTGGCTCCAATGCGCCCCATCATCATATTCTGCTTGTTCCTCCGTAGGGCCGAAATGGAATGAGCCCTCTGCTGGCTCCTCAGGCTGGTCCTGGACCTGCTGGACTGTCTCCTCATACTCTGTAAGGTCCCTCCGGCAACACCATGAATCCTCGGTCGAATAATCAAAGAACTCCCCACGGCAGCTCATCTACACGAAATCACGCCCAGATGGAGATAATCCTGTATAAAATATCTGCAGGAGATGATCCTCGTGGAAACAATGGTGTGGGCACGCAAGCACCAAATCATTGAACATTCGCCAAGCCTGATGGTAGGCCTCCCATTCAGCTTGGATAAATCTCGCTATATGCTGCTCCATGGCCTGCCGCCCCTGTACATGCTCCAAGAAAATAGGCAAAAACACTCGGAGAAATTCAGCCTGAAATGACAACCAAGTAAAATGTGAGTCGAGAGATAATGAATCAAACCACAATCTAGCATCATCTTGTAAAGAAGAGGGAAAAAATCTAAAGTATATGCAATCATCGCAAATGTTTCCACCAAGACAAGAATGCATCCATTCTTCAAATTTTTTATATGTAAATGAGGGTTCTCCCACTCCGAGCCATGAAAGTATGGCGGAAGTGGGATATCCTCCAAATCAATGTCGGAAAAATCTGAAGATGATGCCATGTTTTAAAAAAATTCACGAAAATGAAAATAAACAAGCAAAAGACTCAATAAGTGGAAAATAAATAAAATGGAAAGACACAACACTAAAAGATAGAAGTATCACACTAAAACTTTCAAAATCAATCAAAAAATGCAAATAGTAGAAACCGTTGTCCCCGACAACGGCGCCAATTGATTGAACCAGAAAACGCGCAAAGGCAGCACGCCTTCCACTCCCAAGCATAAGAGCGTCAATGCAATATATTTATAAATAACCGGTGAGTACCGGGTCGGATCACATGGACAATTCGTTCTACATTCACAAGTTTGATCGGCAAAGAAAAATAAAGCGTGATACAACCAACTCGCTAAGTGGATGGAAGTGGGAAAAAAAGTGTGGTGATACTACAATCTTAACCTAAATGGGTAGGGTTAGAGAGCCAAATGGGGAGTTAGGATAGCTAGGAGAGAAATCATGGGTTGTGGGCTCACTAAGATTGGTGTTAATCAAGCTCTAATTACCGCATATAACTCAATTGATCATCCGGCTAAGGAAACTCAATCGAAAAATTTAGCATTCAAGAACACAATAATTAGCAATAGGGATGGATGTATCATCATAGCACTATTCAAATTTGAACATGGTCTCTTCTCAAAGAGTGCCCACTTAGGTCTTAGCCAATTAAAATGTGCCCTATAATACATCCAACATCAACATTCAAAATGAGCAAGAGGAAATTAGAGCAAAGATTAACAACCAACATTCATGAATCACAATCCAAGCCATTCAACACTACTCAATCATCACGAAACAAAAGAGGGAATTTTCATTCAAAATTAACCCAAATTCATTACAATAAAGAGAGATATCAAAATACAAAGGGGAAGAGGAAAGATTTCACCCAAGATCTCCCCAAATGAGCCCTTGCCTCCTCCAATTTGATCCTCCACCAAGCTTCTAACCTCCCATGGCCTCCAAGCCCTAGCCCTAGCCCTAGCTTTAGGGAAGAAGAGAGCCCCAAAAATCATTCAAAAAAACCAAAAAAACGAACTGATCTTTAAAAAAATGCAGCAGGCCCACTTAAAGTCATGCAGTTCGGGTCTTGGGCCCCCGACCCGCCCAAATCAATTTCGCGCACGCTGGGCATAAGGGCAGAGCGGGACGGGCGCTGGGGCACCCGGCCCGCGGGCATGGGCACGTGCGGTCCGCGTGCCCGCCCGAGCTGTTGGGTTCGATTCTTTTTTTTAAACCTCGACATCGGCCCGCTCCAAGAGCGGTGGCCCTTTTTTATTTTTTTAAAAAACTCAGCGGTGGCCCGCTTAGAATTGCGGGCCGCAATAAAAAACTTACCGTCGGATCGACGCCACATGGCGCCTCCAGATCGCGCCACATGGCGCCCCTTTAAATCCCATTCCCCTTTGTATAATTGCCATTTCTCCACCAAAAATTGTGGAAAAATACCAAGAAATCTCAGAAAAATCCCAGAAAATTCTGGAAAATCCCCAAGACTTCAAGGAGTACCTGAAAAATATATGAAGGATAAATTAGTCCATATGATGAGAAAATTAATGTAATGAATATTATAATCAATATTGACTTCCAATAATCATATAAAATAATTCATTGCTCAAATAATTCTCAAAAATTGAAAATATGATCATAATAATACCAGGAGCATATGAAAAATATCAAGAAGCCAATAAAGACGATAAAATCTATATTTTGTGCCAAGAATGAGAGTTAGCCCTAAAATGAAACATAAAGTGAAAATTCACTCAAAAGAGCAATATTAAGTATAATTCTTAGCACAAAATGGGGGTAGTTAGGGGGTATAAATATACACGTTTCACTCCGAATCACTACACAGTCGACTGTATACAGGACAGGCGCCTGTAAATCCTTCAGTAGGCGACTGCTGCAGGGGATGGAAATAAAACAGAGAGGTGCAACTTACGCACTGTATGCATACAGACGACTGATGACCAGAATACAGTCGACTGTAAAATAGACAGTCGACTGTAAATACTGAACCAGTCGACTGACTTGCAAATTTGGATGAAGCCCAGAAAATGCAAGTTATGCACAGACGACTGTAGAACAATTCACAGGCGACTGTTGGAAGATTGGCGACTGTAAATTGACCTTCAGTCGACTGTTCCATAAGCTCAAGTAAGAGTCAATAAAAAAGTTGACTTGAGCAGTGCACTACAGTCGACTGTAAAAGGCTCGACAGGTGCCTGGAATCAACCAGTCGACTGTAAAACCTTCAACAGTCGCCTGTAAGAGAGTCAAAGACTCCAATTGAGTCTTTGGGCAAGATGAACCTATTGGGTTGGATTCTATGATAATCCTAAGGCTCATTAAGATATTTAAATGCATATGCATGAATGAGTAGACCATCTATCAAGGGATTACATTAAACCTAGACTCAAAGAAAGGAGAAAAGCAATAAATGAAATATTACATGGATTACATTTTTTTCCTTAGAATCTATGGTTTCAATCTGAAAGCCTTGATGCTCCCCATCATTTCCAAGCTTTGGCACCCCTTGAAACCAAGCTATGGCATTGATCCTCTTGATGTCCATCCTTGCACCAAGTGTTTAGTCTCCAAAAATGATATTCTTGAAATGTTAACTATGAAACTAAAACAAGAGAGTCATTAGCAACAACATAATATTGTGATCATCATCAAAATAACATTGGTATGAAACACCAATACTCAACATCTTTTACCTTCTCGGTTCCTTCGTGACTTACCGGAAGAGTATGCCATATTTGATGTGTCGTCTAACATTGGGTGACACGGTTAAACTCATTACATGTTACTGCACAGAATAATGCGTTCATGGCTTTGGCGTTAGGGTTGGCTTTCTTCTTTTCATCAGCAGACCATTTTCCGGTTTCAACTTCAGTAGGCGCTTTGTATGGATCCTTGGTGACGATCCATACCTCAATATCCAGCAACTCTAGATGAGTCTTCATGCGTATCTTCCAGCTTCCGTAGTTTGTTCCATTGAACAACGATGGTCGCATGGTGTTGAGTCCTTCAGAGTGAAAAGATGTTGATGCCATCGTCTTTTAGCCCTGCTCTGATACCAAGTGTTGGATCCGGTGGATGGCAAACAACACTAGAAGGGGGTTGAATAGTGTTGTATAAGTTAAGACTTTTTCGTTGATTATTATAACACAATAGATTTCCCTTCCCATGTTGCCTAAGGAACCAAGTAGAATGATCTACGCTTGGTCCTTAATCAACACGATAAACTTAAAAGAATATAAAGATTAATTACAAGAAACGGAGAGATTACACAGCCGAATACAAATACAATCTTTGCAATAATAATATATTAACAAGGAATTACAATTGAGAATATATTAACGACAATGATTAGCTTTGCACACAATAAATAAGAAAGAAAAACACAGAAAGCACACAGAGAGACAAGCGATTTTATCATGTTTCCCTGCAACCTGGGTACGTCCAGTCCCCGACTAATCCGGTACGATATTTAATCCACTATTACCTTAGTAATACAATTACCTAACTTCACTTGTTAGGATTTCCAACAACCTAGTATCCCTACCAGGATTTCCAACCATCTAGTCTTGACTAGGATTTTCCACAACCCTTATCACAAAGGGACTCCAAGTAAAAGATCAAAATCCAATTCACCACAATAATTGGTGGAGATTGGTTTACACCCAATATAATTCTATAGCCAAGATATTATCGCAATTGTGCTTATGTGGCTAAAAGGATTAAAACGTTCTTAGATCACACAAAGAATATAGATGAATTCGTTGTGATTTAGAACCTTGATTCTCAAAAATCCTTCGAAGAATATGAAATCAAAAAGAGGATTTTGATAAACAATTTTACAATAGCCAAAAATAAAGTGATCTTAAAAGAATTTAGAATAAAAATAGTAAGATCAGAAATAAAGAACCAGATTTTGGCTACGACGATTTGAGAGCGTTGAGAGCGATTGAGAATTCACAAGAGTTTAGCTTAGCTCAAGAATATAGAGAATTAGTGGTGTGAATGGTTCTCATAGGCTCACTATTTATTGAGTTTCAAAAGAGATTTTGAATTTCAAAAAACGGTTTGACTTCAGCCCACTAATCAACCAAATGGGTAAATGAAGGAGCGAAATCAGGGAAGTCAAAACGCAGCTGGTAGTCGACTTCCAAGGGAGGTAGTCGACTCCCAGAGAGTTTTCAATGAAAACTCTACTACAGCAAATAGTCGACTCCCTCCTTTGGTAGTCGACTGTTAGAGCAGATTTTTCAGGGAAACTCTGCTATAAAGATAAGTAATCAACTCCTGGGTGTTTGGAAATTGACTACGAGAATTGAATCAAATAGCTTAGCTCTCAACGAGTTTTAAAACAAGGTTAAAAACTTTGTTTCGAAAACGTTTTTGTGTGTGTGCAATATATCTTGGCTTTAACATATTCCTAAAAAGAATAACTCACACACTTAGACTTAAATGAAGACTTCTGAAGCCGATAAGATATTCATGTAGATGCACACTTCACTTTGAATTGGAGCTCCTCCTTATCTTAAGCTTGAGCACGTTTCAGGAGCTTCAATTGTGCTTGACGTAGAATACGAGCTACATTTCATCTTCATCCTCTGAGTGTGGTTGAGCTTCTTATTTTCAGAGTATGCGTAAATATTTCATTAATTAATCGCATAACCTACACACTTAGATAATATAATTAGTGCGTTAACATCATTTGGTGCGCTCTTCATCAAAACTCCTTACGGGTGGGACTAGATTTCCTATCACTCTCCTCCTTTTTGATGATGACACCCAAATAAAAAATAAATGAATAATACCATCGAAAATAATGAGCAAGATTACTTACTCCTCTTTGTTGAGTATTGGACTTCTTCCTACTTGGTGTTAATGATGAGCAAACATAAATACTTGTGACTAATCCCGTATTTGCAATTAATACATTGCCTAAACATATCATGAAGATCAATTGGCAATGGATGACACTCAAAGATCAATGAAAGTAAGAGAAGTGGATTGGATGATCAAAGATGGTGATTCAAGCTCCTAGAAGACTTCAAGCTCATACTTTGGATAGAAGAGAGAGTTCTACAAATATATCTTCTTTTTCTCTTCTAGTATGTAGCCTAGAAGTAGAACTATGTTGGAGCACACACGTCATTTCAGTCTTAGTAAATCATTAGATCAATTTTCCTTAGACTCCAATTCATAATTCTCAAGAATGTGCATGTGTGATTTCAACAGTTGACTGCTGAACAATTTACAATCGCCGGTCTTAAAACATTCGAATGTGCTTTGTTCTACAGTCGCATGTTATGCACATACTTAATAAGTTGATTTTAGGGCTTTCTAAGCTTTAACTCTTTCAGGCGACTGCTGTACATTTTACAGGCGCCTGTCCAAGAGACAGTTGACTGTGATTTGTTAAACAGTCGCATGTCTATCATCAGCCCAAGATCATTCTCAGTTTCATCTGGCCAGTCGACTGATGTTGTATTTACATTTGACTGTCCAAGGCACAGTCGACTGTAATTGCTTCAACAGTCGCATATCCATGATTCTTCTGCAGGACTTGCTCTCAGGAATCATTCTTATTCTAGCACTAGTCGACTGATGTTGTATTTACAGTCGATTGTCCAATGGCACAGTCGACTGTCAATGCTTCAACAGTCGTCTGTCTTTGAGCTTCTCTGCAGACTCAACTCTCTGGAAAATGTCAGGGTTTGTGGCAGTCGCCTGTAGAAGGAATTACAATCGCCTGTTGGATTTACAGTCGACTGTCTTCTCTTCATTATTCGCATGTCCTGTCTTTCCAGACTTTTCTGAGACTTTCTCAACTTACCCAGATTACGGCTAGTCGCCTGTAGAAGGAATTACAGTTGCCTGTTGGATTTACAGTCGACAGTCTTCTCTTCATCAGTCGATTGTCCACGTGGTAAGTTACCGTTTGAATTCTCACCTACCCTCTAACACAGTGCAGCAGTCGACTTTGTTTTGTTCAACAGTCGACTGTCGCATGTGCAAATTCTATCCGTTGGGTTTTTCTCCATGGATTTCAAAGGGTTTTTTTGGGGATTCTATTTTAGGGATTTGAGAAACCTATAAAGGTAGCCTCTACTGTTCCATTGAGAGGTTACTCAATTGCTCAACCATTCAAGCTTTCAATCTTCCTAGATCAAAGCTTTCAAAATCCTAAAGCCTTAGAATTCTTATCTTTCAATCTCTTGCTCTCCAACCTAGAACCAAAGAGAAATTTTCTAGGCATTTGGTGCAGTCAATAGAAAGGGCTTTCCTCTCTTTCAAGAGAGACATCAACACACAACACACTCTCCTTCAAGTTCTACTTCAAGGTATAAGTGATTGTAGGTGTTGTATTTCATATTTCATAACTTTCGTTATTTGTTTTACTCTCGGGTTGTGAAAGTGGTTTGCTTGCTCCCAAGTTGTGGGAGTCAAGGACATCGAGTATACTTCGATTTCACTTGTAGGGTTGCTACAAGTGGGTTTTAAGAAAACCTCAAGTTAGGTTCTAACTTGAGTATCCGGTGGTATCCGGGTGGAAGGGACGTAGGATTACCGGGAACAAGTCGGGAGTTGACTTGGGTAATCTGAACCCTTGAAACATCATTGTGTTTGCATTGTTTCATTTTTAGGGTTTATTTTCATTCCGCATAAATTGTTGGTTAGGAATTTAATTTGGTGTAATTATCATTTTAAATTGCATAAACACTATTCAACCCCCCTTCTAGTGTTTTTCTCATAGCCAATGACCTTATAATTGGTATCGGAGCGCTGGTTTATAGCTATGGCATCCAACAACAACAACGTTCCTCCATCAACTTCATACAACAATCACGACCGTGATGGAGCGTCCACCGTCTTCGAATGACAATCAACGGTTCGTCCTTCGCGTTTCAATGGAACGAATTTTGGCTATTGAAGTGCCGGATGGAGACATTTCTAAGGAGTGCTTCTCTTTGGAGAACCATCCGAAGAGGATTATGACAAATGGACGCCTTCAGAGAAGTCCGCCAAAGTCAACAACGCCAAGGAAATGAACGATCTTTATTGTGCATTGGATCCAGATGAGTTCAACAAGATAAGCACATGTAAGAGTGCATATCAAATTTGGGACCATCTAGTCGTTACCCACAAGGGAACGAATAAGGTAAAACTATCTAAACTATATGTTGCTGTGCAAAATTTTATATGTTTCGCATGCAGGATAATGAGAGCATAGCAACAATGTACGGACGTTTTACCGACATCACCAATGAACTCGAAGCTCTTAGGCAAACCTACACCCAACCAGAGAAGGTGAGAAAGATCATAATAGGAATGACCTCCAAATGGGAACAAAGAGCTATCGCCATTGAGGAGGTCAACGACATGAAGAATTACACAGTCGTAAATTTCATCGGTACTCTTATGTCTTACGAAGTAAGACGTGAGAACTGATTGAAGATTCGAGCTATGATGAACCCTTCAGAGGCCAAGAAGAAAGTATTAGCATTCAAATCTAATTCGTCATCATCCGATAGTGAAGAATTAGAAAACGAGATGGACTTGAAGGAGATGGCTCAAATGGCAAAGAAGTTCCAACGCTTCTTTCGCAAAGGTAAATTTCCTTCCAAGAATAAATTTGATTCCACTAACAACACTTCATCTCTTTGTTTTAAGTGTAATAAGCCAGGGCACATCAAGAAGGATTGCCCGATGCTCCGAAACAAAGAGAAGTGAAAGGCTCCGAAGTACCACAAGTCTGACAAGTACAAGAAGGATAAGAAGAAAGGACTTGTCTGTATGTTCGATGATTCAAGTGAAGACACGTCAAGCGAATCTGATGATGAGAAGGGTGAAAGTGCCCACATGTGTTTCATGGTCCGGGAAGATCCACTCTCCGATGAGAGTGATTCGACGTCGATGAACCCGAGGTAACAATGGATGAATTACGTATTGCTAATGAAGAACTATTTTCTAAGTATCAATCTTTAATGCTTAGATATACTAGTTTTAATAAATTGAATGTTAGCAAGCCATCCATTCCATGCATTATCAACAATGACACCATTGTTGATACACTAATGATCGGTCCGTATTTTACACCTTATTTCAGCATGTTTACATACCATTTTGATCGCCCATATCGCACTTTTCACAATTATTCGATGATAATGCATTGATTTTCACTATTTCTTATTTTTGTCGGATTTCAGGAAATATGGAGTGCTCGGGAGCAAAAATGAGCTTAAGTGATTTGCACGCGTGCCAGAGCATCGCTCATGACCATATTAAGGAGCTAACGACGCTGGACGATGAGCGGGAGAAGAAGAAGATTGATAGACGCGAAGAGGAGATGAGGAAGAGAAAAGTGGCCTCCAAATACAGCCCACTCGGCCGAGTAACACAGTCCACTCGGCCGAGTGAAGAAGCGTACTCGGCCGAGTACGACTGATATGAAAACATCCCGTGCCACAATGTACTCGACCGAGTGGATAATTCCACTCGGCCAAGTAGAGAACTCCACTCGCCCGAGTGAGTCAGAATTTCTGAAGGGAATCGAAGCCAACTCTCTGGAATTTTGGGGAGCATAGCAGAAGACCCACTCGGCCGAGTAGGAAGTCCACTCGACCGAGTGATAAATCCCACTCGGTCGAGTGACACATAGTGCCAAAGCGCCCAAACCCCCCAACTTCTCTGTTTTTATTTGGATCTGTCACTCGGCCGGGTGGGATTTCCACTCGGTCGAGTAGCGCCACCAGCCTTTGTCGAAAACTAGGGTTCTGGGCTACGCCAGGGTCAATTCTGTCAGGATTTTTTGGACGATTTGTGCATGTATTCAAACCCAGTTTTCATCCTAGCCCAGGTGGACCAGAAAATAGAATTGAGATTATTTCTAATTGTATTTTCAGCTTTGGAGATTGAAGAACTCAGATCTGCTTTGTCTATTACTTTGGAATATTTCATTTTTATGAATTGTTCTCTTCTAAATTTGAATTGCAATATGATTTCCATCATTGATTTTGTTATTGCTTTGATGAATTGTGAGTAGATTCGCTGTTCTCGTGTATGGGGATGAACCCTATGGATCTAATTTCAGATTTGTGATGAATGAATTATATGTTGCTAGAATTGATAGGAGGTTAGGTTGTGATTGATTTATTACGGATAGCTTGGAATTTCTAACGATATGGAGTATGCAAGAGATTGGATTCTAATCGATGGGAAGGCCTAGATATTCGATTTAGGTTTATAATCGAGATTCACTAGACTTGGTTTGCAAGAGATTAGACCAAAGCTAGCATTTTTATTATAAATCTATACCCAAATTCATTTACAAGAGATTGGACGAATACGAGCTATCACAATCTAGATCGTAACTCGAGTTTGCACGAGAGTGGGCTCGAGGAGCGATTGAACGATGACGTTGATCCTAATGCTAGTGGCTTAGGTTAGGGTTTGCACGAGAGTGAATCCTAATCTAGGTCGCTATAGACCGGCAATAGCGTGAGAGTGTGAGCTTGGTTCTCTATTTAGTTACGACTAGTTCACCCGAATTCAGGTCTTGCAACATTGAGATTCGTGATCCACAGAGATGAATGACGATCCGTAGTGGGGATTCCCTAGCCCTAGACGCTTTTAAAATATTGAATTTGAATTGTTAATTGAACGACTGTGACAACAACATTCCAAAAATCGCCCTTCCACCAATAGCTTAGTGATCAAGATAGAGTACCGCCATTAGTCCATCCTCGTGTTCGATACTCGCTCGCCACTACACCGTGCGCTTGCAGAAAACTACAATTGTTTTTCAGGTGTAGATCCGGAAGCGATCAAGTTTTTGGCGCCATTGCCGGGGAGGCGACGGTATTTTATTTTCTTTACCTAGCTATTTCTGTTTTTAATTTATTATTTTCACTCTTTTATTTCTGTATTGTGCTAACAATTCTATCTAGATTCTCTCTTTTTGTGCATGTACGCGAGATCACAGGCTTTCCAAGGAGATATATTATTTGACCCTGAGATCGAGCGGACGGCAAGAAATCTTAGAGCCGAGAGAAGATCTGCTATAGAGGAAACTCAAATGGCTACGCCGAAAACACCAGAAGAGCTAGCACAACGTATGGCTAGGCTTGTCTCCATCCAAGATAGGCTACGGCCTAAGACCACATCTACTACCTCTTCTATAGCCATATCGAAGTTGGCGGCCGACAAGAACTTTGAGTTAAAGACGGCACTCGTAGTGTTGATGCAACAAGACCCATTCCATGGGAATCCTCAAGAGAACCCACACTACCATTTGCAAATGTTCTTGGCAAAGTGCGCCACTTTTCAGATGCCTGGCATGCCGGCAGATGATATTCGACTACGCCTCTTCCTATTCACTCTTCGTGATAAGGCTTTGTATTGGCTGAGGACGCAAGCCAAGGGGATCTTCAATACTTGGGATGAGCTAGCGAGCACATTTGTCAACAAGTTCTATCCGGCATCCAAGACTGTGAAGATACGAAGCGCCTTGATGTCCTTCAGGCAAGGCCCTTAGGAGTCTTTATATGAGGCATGGGAGCGTTTTAAGGACCTCCAACACCAATGCCCCCATCATAGCATTGAGCCGTGGGAGCTAGTGCATAACTTCTACAATGGATTGCAACTGAGCACAAAGCAAATAATTGATGCCATCGCCAATGGAGCCATTTTAGCAAAGACACCACATGACGCTACGGCCTTACTTGAAGAAATGGCCTCAAATAATCAGCAATGGGCCGACAAAAAGGGACAATCTTCGTCATCTTTGAAGCTGGCAAGCATCTATGAAGCGAAAGCGATAGCGGAGCTCTCTACCAAATTTGATTCTCTTCACATAGGTAGACTAGAAAAATTGATGAGCGAGCCACATTGAGCTTCCAACGCATCTGCAACCAGAGGGAGCATGAGCGACTAGCAGGATCAAAGCTAGGTTATATTTGTTGGAGGGGAGCAATGAGACGGAGCTATGGAGCAAGCTCAATAAGTTGCCGGCACTAGCGGTTATTGGGTGAACCCGGCCACTAGGGGTCACCCCGGATTTTCATACGCCTAAAATGATGAAGCCTTGACTCCACCACAACAGCAACCACCGCCGCAAAAACCACAAGCACAGCCTCCTCAACAGCTACAATACCAACAAAGGCCGTCCCAACAACAAAACTACCCACCAAGGCCACAAGCGAGGCCCTATAGACCCCCAGGATATAACCAAGGATGGAGGGCACCAAACCCCCCATAAGCGCCACCAAGGTCGGAGCACGAA
Source organism: Scilla litardierei (assembly GCA_030789695.1). Taxonomy (NCBI): domain Eukaryota; kingdom Viridiplantae; phylum Streptophyta; class Magnoliopsida; order Asparagales; family Asparagaceae; genus Scilla; species Scilla litardierei. Next base: position 13,604 of record JAULAV010003939.1, on the reverse strand, counting down.
GCAAGGGTTGAAGAATTCATGGCCGAATAAAAGAAGACTAACGCGAAATTGTCGGCTCAACAAGAATCCCTCAACACCGTCGTGGCACAATTGGCGAAGCAACTCACATTGCTCAACAAGACTAATCAACAATTACCGGCTCAATCAGAATAAAACCCACAGAGCAAAACCAGCCACATCACTGCGGTCATGACGGTAACTACAAGAGGCGGGAAGGACAGTACTCCCACCATGATTCAAGCTAAGAAACCGAGGGAGGAAATTTCGGTTGAGAAGGAAACAGTCAATGAATAGGAGAGCCCAAAGGTGGCGAGTAATGATGAAAAATCTGAAATGGAGAAGCCACGAGAGGAGCGAACCTATATACCACCGGTACCATTTACACAACGATTGGCGAAAGCAAGAATTGAGAAAAGGCTCGTTAAATTTCTGGAATACTTGCGAGGAGTGAGCTTGAACATCCCGTTTTTAGATGCAATAGTCGAAATCCCATCTTATGCAAAGTTTCTCAAGGATTTGATCGTGGGAAAGAAGCGAACGGAAAGGGTCATGCTAGCCAAGCAAGGAACGTGGTTCACCGACAATGAGAAGATGCCGACCAAGTTGAAAGATCCCGATAGTTTTTGAATCCCTTGCACGCTTGGAGGAGTCCCTCTACAAAAATTCTTAGTAGATTTGGGAGCAAGCGTGAGCCTCATGCCCCTCACGATGTTCAAGAAACTGAATATGGGGACCGACCTCAAGGCCACAGACATGAAGATCCAACTCGCTGATGGATGAATCACTAGGCCGATGGGGATTGCTGAAAATGTGCCACTACAAGTACTAGGTGGACTTTGCATTCCGTGCGACTTCGTGGTGATGGACATTGGAGAAGAGGGAGATACATCGCTGATACTTGGGTGCCCCTTCCTAGCCACCGCCGGAGTTATTGTAGATGTGAGGGAAGGAACCTTGTCCCTCAATGTTGGCAATATAGCGGTTGAGCTCCATATTCCAAAGACGATGAAGCATATGCCTTGGCCAGAGGAAGTGGACTACGTGGACCTCCTCGATGAGGTCATAAACGATTCCATGCCATTTGCTATTGGAGCCACGCACGATGACGACCTTGAAGAGGTCCAAATTGCCAATGACGACACAATGATTAGAGACTCACCGAATCCTCTTACAGATGACGAGAAGAATGACGCTGATGTCGTTAGGATTAGAGAGCTTTGCAAGCTCTCTACGGTGAAGCATGTGAAGGAAGCACCACCGGCGAATAAATCTTCACCGCTGGTCAAGATGAAGGACGCCAAGAGCCCAAGCTTAGGGGAGTCATCCCCCACTACTACCTTTAATGAGGCACAGCTAAGGGAAGCCGACTAAAAGCAACAACTGAACCCAAGCAGCCTTCCCGGCAAGTTTGACACGCGCATCTCCCTTGCGCCAAATATCGAGCACTAATCGCGAATCTTAAGGGGTCGAGCTCAAGACCTTAAACGAGCGCTTATCAGGAGGCAACCCGACGGTTCTATCTCAGTTTTTAGTTGAATCTTCCTTTCACTTTTTGTTTTAGATCTTTATTAGTGTATAGAGTCAAGAGTCTAAGAAAAACCTGACAACGGGCTCCGGTTTTCATTTCAGGAAAAGGACGATAGGAGACCATATGAACGGAGGACGACCAAGGCAATGGGGAGCACTCCAGAGATGCGCTCAAATTCCAAGAGGAGGAAGAAACTGATGGGAGAAAATAAAACAGAAAGTATCACAAAAACAGAGAGTCGGAGCTAAAAACAGTAACCCACTCGGCCGAGTGATGTTTTCACTAGGCCGAGTGATGTTTTCACTCGGCCGAGTGAAGACCCTACTCGGCCGAGTAGGGTACTGCACAGGAAAGTCTCGAAACCCCCTCTCTGTAAATTATATGCCACTCGGTCGAGTGACTTTGTCACTCGACCGAGTGAATCTGACACATTCAACACTTAAACTACTCTGAGTGGCCTATCCGCTCAGCCGAGTGATTATGTCTACTCGGCCGAGTGATTATGTCTACTCGACCGAGTAGGGTACTGCACAGGGAAGTCTCGAAACCCCCTCTCTGTAAATTATTTGCCACTCGACCGAGTGAATCTGACACATTCAACACTTAAACTACTCTGAGTGGCATATCCGCTCGGCCGAGTGATTATGTCTACTCGACCGAGTGATAGTTTCTACACGAACGAGTCGAAACTTAAATGAGAAATTTCGAAATATCTGAACAGCTTCCACTCGGCCGAGTGATTACCACCACTCGACCAAGTGACCTACCCTATTTAACCCAGACTCGCGGATGTAAATCCCTAAATCCTGCTAAATCCCCAAATCGCTCGAGCTTCCCTTTCCAGTGCCCGAGTTCCTCCATCACTCGCCCGAGCCACCGCTGCCACGCCTGAGTGGTGCGACCCTGCCATCGCCCGACCGCCCATCCGCCGATGCACCCCTCGCTACAACCCGGCGCTCGGCAGCCCTCCGACACCCAAATTTCCCCCTTTCTCCTATTTCCCATTTTGTAAGCCCAAATCCACCCCCAAATCCAAATTAAACCCTATTTAGGCCTATTTCTCTTGATCTACCCATCGATTTTTTGATATTCATTTCTAATCAATTGTTCTTATGTTTCAGGATAGCTTGGGGGAGATCGATCGTTGATTTGGAACTTCAGGGGAGGCACCTCTTTGCTTGAATTGCTAGCGTGGAGCGGCGTCATGTTCTGGTATACTCTTTCCATATTATTAACACTTCGTGGTAGTTTTCACATCACACGGCATCACCATGCTCCCACGCACTAGGGCTCGTGCGCAGGAGCCCGCTGTCAAGTGAAAGAAGACCAGCGACCCTGGTTCTTCTTCCGCTAGAGCGGACTCCCCGCCTCCTAGCGACCCACCACCCACACTTCTGCCTCCTACTACACCCATTCCACCCCCACCAACACAGCTCGCCACGGCCGTCGACACGATGGTGATCACTTTCAGAGATGACGCACACCGCGCCAGATTTGAAAGAATCTCCCATCGTTCGCTTGTCCTCTCTTGGATCGTGCACATAGCTGATCTTGAGCACCTAGGGGTATTCCAGGGGCTACTCTAATTGTACGACAACGTGGGGTGGCGTGACTTTTTTTCGGTGTCGGTGGACACCTACGTCCGTCCGACCCTCGAGGTCCTGAGTTCTATTCGTAGGACTCCCAGGGGTTGCATATTTCGTACGATGGATCGTGAGTGCAATATCACTCTCGATATGCTCCGAGCATTTTTCCACTGGCCTCCTGACCTCGACCGCGCTTTTGGTCCCATGCACCACACCCATCCTTCCTTTGATGCACATGCATTCTGAACCCTGATCACTGGATCACCACTTACCTTTAACCTTAGTCGGGCCAAGGCCTCCTCTATCGTCCACCCTTGTCTATGTATTGCTCAGCGCCTTATGGCGACCACTTTTCTTGAAAGGTTAAGCCTGGGACGATGTCTACGCCTGAGCTCTATATGATCTACGCGATGACGAGAGAGAGAGCCTTCGAGGGAAACACGGACATCTTAGTCCCCGCCATTCAGATTGATATTGCTGGCTGGTATCTCGACCGCATCATTTCCTCTGTCACCACTAGGACGGCGATTTGTTGTGGCGGTCTGATAACCCTTCTGGCTCCTTTCTGCGGGGTTGAGCTCCCAGCTGGCTTGCTTCAACCTCCGGGCCCCACTTCCCTTTCCATAGATGTTATGGCCCGCATGAGGATGCTGCATCCTCATTGTCAGTACCACTGGGTTTGGCAACATGGTCCATTTGCTGCAGATTATATGGTGCTTCTGAGCCCTGCTCGGACCCACATTGGACCCGCAAGTGGGGAGTGGAGACCAGAGATGGACCTCCTCATCCCAGCTACATATGTACTCGAGCCCGAGGGCGCTCAGCAGGAGCCCCTTCTCGACCCTCTAGCCCCGGTGATCCCTATCCCACAATCTGCACCTAATTTGATTCCAGCTCCCGGCACTTCTGTCCACACTTCTGACAGTGTCAGGAGCACCGTTGATGTATCTGCCACCACCACCACCATTCTTCCCTCCATGCCGTCGAGTGTTGACCCCACTCCTTACGTGAGCTTTGAGAGCGCCCTGCCCACTACACTTGAGAGAGGCGAGCCTTCCCTAGTTTTGACGGCTGAGACCCTGTCCTCACTAGATTTCTCGACCCCTGGGGAGTCATTATCTGTTGATTTCATGACCTCCCCAGTCGTCGACCCTTCTGTCTCTGCTGCCACTATTTTTACCGAGAGTGTCGTGACGATTGTCCCCACATCTGTGTCTACGACCTCTCTGCCTATCTCGCCTTCTTCACCGCTTCATCTTCTTCCGTTGTTGACATGCCTGAGAGCATTCCTACGTCTCAGCCTCCCACAGAGGCTGAGCATCTTTTAGCGAGCACCGCCCCTCACCCACACCCACTAGTGGCACCACTCGTCTACGGTGGCCGTTTGCGTCAGCCCCGACCTCCACCTGTGCGACCCTTTGCCCCCGCTCTCGACACCCTCGTCCAGCACCTCCGTGCTGTAGATGGGGCCGTCAATGGACTCAGAGCAGATTTTCGGGCTCTCGCTGCCACCATTAGCTCTGTTCAGGCACACGTCGCCCTTCTGCCTGGTATTCAGGTCACCCTAAACCAGATCCTTGCGCGCCTGCCACAGCCTCCACCAGCCGCTCCATGTCCCATCTCTCAGCGGCCTCCACCACTGCCACCATCTCCCCCACCACAGGGAGGTGCTGACGCCCCAGCTCCAGCTTAGGCACACACTTGATGCCTCTCATATTTTTTGTCGATGCTCTGATTGATATTTTTGCTGCTGATTTTGCACCCCCTCTCACCCACATATTTTGATCACTTTTTGCTGGGCTTTGTATATATCTGTCTGGGGAGAGGTGGTATTTCTGGGCCTTTCTATTTTGCTCCCATGATCTATGTGCTCATCACATCCATCATTTGCATTCTGCACTTGTCATATGCATATCCATTCCATTTTCTTTCATTTTTTACTTTTTATCATGTATGCATCCGCACCCACCTACCCCTATTATGTATGTCCTTCTGCCACACTTAGCACATTGAGGACACTGTGCAGTTTAGCTTGGGGGAGTGGGTGTCTTACTGACGTGCCCCAAATGGCCGGGGGACCAGTGAGGGTTTAAATATTTGTAACCGCAAGCGCACGGTGTTGTAGTGTGGCTTGGGGGTCGAACACAGGGAGGCGAGGTTGTGCTTGTGTCAAGGAGGATCAAAATCACCCCATGGGCGAGCTAGCCCAGATCGAATGATGGGTTGTCACGGTAAAGGAATGCAAGGTATAGACAATATGAATTAAAAACTCGGGACTTTGGTTTTCGTCCCAACGAGTGACTCTCGCCGAAACGGCCTACGGGTAGGATAGCGATCGGAATTAGGGTCTAATGGTGAGACGTTGCCTCTGAAAGTGGTACCGGCATCCCATGGGCCCGATATTCCAGTCGGTGCCCAGGATGATACGCCGGACTTCCCGGGTTCGATCAGTGGGCACTCCCGTGTCCATTAACACTGATCGACTACGGGAGCACTAAGCTCGCAACGATAACTCCCAACATCTCATCCTGCCGCTCCCGCACGCTAGGATTCGGCGTCTACGCTAAGGGCGTGAGCTATGGCTAGGGAGTCTTATTCCCCCTTGGCCCGACGGTCAAAGGCGGTATTTTTCCCGCCGATGACAATAAAACACCCCGCGTAACCGTTAGATTCCTAATCCCTATCGATTTCCTAACCCTATGGACGCATCGGGAAGAGCCCACGAAGGGGTTTCCGCCAAAATCCCAGATTTGGGAACTACTCACAAATATTCATTAAAAAGCGATCTAAATGAAAATGAACCATCAAAATCATAATCAGACAATAGAAATGCAAAGGTAGTAAAGCAATTAAGATAATACAAAAGTTTGATAAAGATCCGAAAACTTACAAAAATTGGAAAATTACAGCCGTCACAAAATGAAGAAAACAGTAAAAAAATAACCAACTCCCGAATCTGGGAAACCTAGGGTTCTATTTATAGAAAACGGCATCACCCGATCGGTTGACAAGTCAACCGGTCGGGTGAGCTGCTTCACAAAATTACAGCGCAAAGCGGGGTTTCACCCGGTTAGTATGAACCGGTCAGTTGGATCTTGGTGCGGTCGGTTGGATCTTGGTGCCGACCGGTTGGATCTTGGTGCAGACCGGGTGAGGAGACCGGTTGGAACTTCGAGTCTTGGCTGTTGAAATTCAGCTACAGGTGAACCGATCGGGTGAAGGTCACCCGATCGGTTGGCAATCAGCTCCGAATTCCAGAGACATTGAGCTTCTGACCCGGTCGCTGAACCAACTGGGTGACTTCTCGTGAGCTCCAAGCTGCGTCCGGGTGGTGCACGCGTGCATCACCTGATCGGTTGGGGATGACCAACCGATCGGTTGAGGGGCTGAAAGTTGCAATCTTCGTCGTTTGACCCCCTGGATCACGCGTGACTCCTCCCGTTGCTCCGGGGACACATGATAACATCGTTTTATGCCCCCAAATACCAGTAAACTCCTGCAAAACACAGAAAACACGAAAAAGTGAAAGAAAACAAGAAAACGCAAGAAAACACGATAAAACGAATATAGGACGGCGGTAAAATACGGAAAACACGGAAGAAAACATGCGTAAATATATGAAATATAAACGCACGTCAAAATCCCCGAAGCTGAACTCTTCCTTGTCCTCGAGGAAGACGAGTGAGAGTAGGAGCTCGGAGGGAAAAATAGAGAGAAAGAGAGAAAAAGAAAACTCTATATCCTAGATCGCCCTTCAGGGCCAACAAAATCGAAATCGACACACCAAGCAAGCAAGCGCCAAAACACATCACTAAACCAAGGAATACGAGTCCGGATAAGTGCCGTGGGCCCATGCGGTGAAGCGCGAGTGAGTGTGGTCATGCGCTAGCAGTCCGTGTCACTATCTACGATGTGCGATAAAGCTCGATATACACAAACTCAGGAAATGACCCAAATATCGATTCAAATTGAATAAAGCGGTGAATATATAGTTCAAGCAAGCATGAGAATATAGAGAGAACCGAAACATATCATGCGTCAGGGACTCCACAACTAGGGTTAAGGAAATCACCACACTAAAGCCTAGATAATAGCTAAAAAGTTCCTAAGCCAAGTGTTTTCGAAACCGATGGGGGTTGAGATGATGTGGAGAAGAACACTCGGTGCAAATTCTCGCCTACCCTTTATTCTCGGTAAGTAGGAAAAGATATTCACACGGGAATTTTTTGGGTTTTGGGTTTTTGTATTTTTTTTTTGGATTTTTGGTTATACATATTTTTTTCCTTTTCTTTTCTTTTCTTTTTGGGTTTTTCTTTTCTTTTCTCCTTTTTTGGATTTTTGGGGTTTTTGGGCTATACACATGTGTACTCTCCCAAGTGGGAGAACGGTACACGACAAGGGGATTTGCACCAAGTAAAACAAAAAAGAAATCTAAATCTAAACACTTGGGCAAAGGAAACTATTCTCGCTAGTTAGAGCATGGGCTAAATGGGTTATCCTAGTCCTTAGTTGTGGAATCCCGACTCATGCGAAATGAAGTTCACGATATATATATAGCATGCAGAAGAAGCAGACAGTAGAAGCAAATACCGCATATTCATATCGAAACATGATAATCTAGGGGTCATTCCTGGACAGGTATATAAAGTAAATCACAAAGTAGAAGCACACCACACGGCTAGGCACGACACACGACTCACAAAAAGCTAAGTGGACCCACTATGCGTGAAATGCAGGGGACTCGATATCCTAAGGCTAGTGAGTGTGATTATCGATGCCATGCTAGGTGTGTGTGATTTTGTGGCAATTCATTATAGGGTTCATTTCTAGGAGAAAGAGATAAAAAGAAGAAAATAAAAATTAAAACACGATGAAAACGGCACAAAAACGAAAAAGAAAGACTCAAATGACGCACAAAGTGCGACTCCCCCAAGCTGAAGCTTGCATTGCCCTCAATGCAATAAGAGTGAGTACGGGAGGGCAATGAAAATGTGGGGGAATACGCACCGACACAAAAAGAAATGAAAAACATGGAAATCACAGATACGAAACTGAAAATAAAGAAAAATCGCGATCAAACCACACGACACGAAAATAGAAAAAGAAAGAGAGAAAGAAAGAAGACACGACAAAAAGTAAAATAAGCATACATACACAAAGAAAACAAAACACGACAACACACCAAAATAGACGTCCCCCAAGCTAGACATGACAATGCTAGCAATGAAATATGAACGTGAAAGTGCAGAGATATGCGAGGGGGATGTCAAAAAACAAAGCGAAATCAAAAATCAGGAGAAGGCAAATCCTCGCCCTCCACAGAAGAGGGTGTGGCTGGGTGGTCGGGGGATGCGGGGGGTGTGCGGAGAAGTGGGGACATAGGTGGGGGAATAGGTGCAATGGTGGTGTGAACGATGGGCGGAGTGTCGGTGGAGGTGGGGAGTGGTGGAAGTATGGCGATCAAAGCGGTGGTAGAAGGGATAGAAATGGGGGGGAAGAGGTGATGGTGACGGTAGTGGGTGGTGGTGGGAGAGATTTGGAGCGCATCGGCAATTTCCTGCGGCGCACATATGAAGTGATGGAGGAGGAGGGAGGAGGTAGTGTGGGGGCGATGGAAGTGGTCGTGAGAGGAGAAATGGATACGGGGATGGGAATAGATATGGGTGGGGGAGATGATCGCCTAGGTGGGGGTGAAGGAGGTGGGGATGGGTGGGATGGTGGAGGAGAAGAATGTGACTGGGGAGGTGATGGAGGTGATGATCGTCGAGGTGGTGAAGGTGGTGGTGTGGGTGGTGGTGGTATGGGTGATGGTGGTACGTGGATGTGAGTGAGAAGGCGAAGAATGGCGGCCACGTTCCTCTCAAGTGCGAGGAAGCGTGGGTGAGTGAGAAAGGAGGACGGCGATGGGTCCGAGGGGGCAGAGGATGAGGCAAGATCACGGAGGGCTGCGACCTCCCTCTCAAGAGCAAAACGGGCAGAGACCTGGCGGCGACCAAAGGATGTGGACTGACGTGAGGCAGAAGTGGTGCCGGTGGGTAATGTGGAAGTAGTGCCGGCGGCAGTGGTCATGCCGGCACTGGACACAAGGCCAGAAATGGCCGCAAAAAGGTGCTCAGAAGTGATGGGGCCAGGAGCAGAAACAGGGAGACTCGGGCCAGCCCCCATATCTCCCCGGGATGCAGGAATATCCTGCTCGCCTAAGTGGGCGGCAGGGGAAGGTGGTCTACGTGCGTCCGGGGGAAAGAAAGGAAGGTGCAACCCCTCAAAGAACTCAGGGTCGGGCGGAAAAGTCCAATCCGCCACGATAGCCATAGTCATGCGAGCGGGGTTGGGGAGAATAGTGTAGGGGCGAGGGGGTGGCCGTAATTGAATTTGAAACGACCATCGGGGCGGGGCCTAATCATGTGAATGTGCCGCAGGACGTCAAGATCTAGACGTGATGGTCCTGCGGCAGTAGGAAGATTTTGGGGAATGGGAATGTTAAACTGTGGGGAAGAAACAATGATAGTGATAATGCCCCCACAGCAGATATTGCCCTTCCCGGCCCTGCTAATCTCGAGAAGCTTGTAGAGAAGCCAATCGCCAGCATGAACAGGGACAACCGGGGCCCTGAAACTAACTCCATCATCATCACGAACAAAGGGGAAAGTCATGGCCCATAGAATAAAAAGATCGGGGATAGTCACGGTGCCTGACTCATCCCGCGGGAAAAATGCAGATGATATGATCCTATGGGCCAGACAAAATAGGGGATGGATGATGGAGGAGGCCTTGGCCTTACCCCGGGGATAGCGACGGAGTATGGTGAGGCGGAACCAGAAATTATCGACGTCAAATTCCGGGGGATATCCGTAGTGCCGGATTGCGTCATTCCCAAGAATAGGGAAACCAAATATATCGCAGATGGTGTCCAGGTTTGTGCGAATTGTTTGGTTACGCACCCGAAAAGTGACGATCGACCCCGACTCACAGACGAGGGAGGAAAGGAATTCTAGGGTGAGTGACGGGTAGGATACCGCAGAGGCATTCAGGAAGGCCAACCAACCTAGGTTAGCAAAAAGAGCCTCGACCTCGGTGAATACACCGAGGTCGACGAGTGATTGGGTGTGGGCAAACTTGGTTGATAAATGCCCCCGAGTGTCAAGTCTGTGGTAGAAGTCTTTCTGCACTTGGTTCTGAAATAGGTATCCATGCGGGCCCAACATGGGGTCCACAGGGGGGATGATAGGCGGGGGAGGGGCTAGTGTTAACTCACGTGTGCGGTGAGGAGGACGTGTTTGTTTCCGTTTCTTACGAGATGGTTCCTCCTCACGCAAGATACCCTTTCCTTTATCTCTCTCCCGGGCCATGCGTGTGTGGGTGATGCAAATGGGTGCAAAACATTATCAAAGTGCACACACACGAAAACCAAGCAAATCAAATATTAGGATAAAAATTGAAATTCGAGAAGTGGAGCGAAGTTACCCTGTAGCAATTAGAGCTCCCCGCTTGTAGATGACCCAATGCCATGCAATGGGAGAAGTGTGGAGCCGCGGCACTCTTTTTTCAGCAAAAAATTCGAAAGTGGGGGTGGGTGTTGGGAATTAGGGCTAGAAAATACGAAATAGGAGAGGGAGAGAGAGGAAGAGATGGAGAAATGCGAGGGGGAGGTGGAGAGAGAGACTAATGGAGGATTTGAGGTTGTGGGAGAGGGATTTTTGGCAGTCGGGTGCTTGGAGGAAGACGAAACGACGGAGAAACGGCGAGATCGAGCGAGGGTTTGTGAGCGGGTAGGTCGGGGGTATTTATAGGTTTTAAGTCGAACCGGTCGGGTGAGTTTTCACCCGATCGGTTGACTTTAGGTCAAAAATTGATGTTGAAAAAAAACGCTACAGGCGACCCGATCGGTTGAGAACTCAACCGATCGGTTCACCGCTCCACAAATTTTCCCGAGAACTTAGAGTTTCTCACCCGGGCCCTCAACCGGTCTCGCATTTTGCCACCCGGTCGGTTGACGAATTCTGAAATTTTTCCGAGAGTTCCCCAGGTCACCCAATCTCTTCTTTCTTCACCCGATCGGTTCATTCAGTCACTGATACGGCTGTTAGCTGATACATCCCAACCGATCGGGTGAGTTATCACCCGATCGGTTGGGGTCTTGTTTTCTGCAAAAACCCAAAAATCGCCTAAGTTCCACGACGAAAGTTGTTGCGGCTGGATTTATTTATAAAAATAGATAAAATAAAGTTAAGAAAAAGTCCTTAAAACGGAAGTAAAAGTTTAGACCATGGGTTGCCTCCCATGAAGCGCTTTTGTTTAACGTCGTTTAGCTCGACGCCCGTTGATGATGTTCATGGTGGGCGATACGGGTGATGCCCAAAATCCGGCATCTCTTCAACTCCAGAGCTTGTGTCTATTGGTGTAGTCGGCGGATGTAAAAAGATTTGCTCAACTACCCTCCCTCTGTCTACAGGATCCGGGGGCTTCTCCCTCAAATTGACGTCTACCGCCATCTTTTTCAGGATCCGGACCTCGTCTCCGGTGAGGTCTATTGGTTCTTTTCCTTTTCTCCTTGTAGGAGGAGACTTAGGAAATCCGGGAGGGATCACATATCGCGCGACTGCCTCCTTAGCAACTTCATTCTTAGGGGAGCCAACTTGCTCTCCAAGGTTCCCCAAGCTATCGGGGGGATTCCTCGAGAGCACTTCCCAGGCACTCGTTTCAACAGCTCTATCTTCTTCATTCTCCAGCACATTGATACTAGGATCGTCCGGGGGGTTTGGATGCTTCATCGACAAGCCTAAGTCAAATTCGACTCTTTCTTGGCCCACATTCAGGGAAAGCTTCCCATTCTTTACGTCTATCAAAACTCCGACGGTTGCTATAAAGGGCCATCCAAGGATGATAGGGGTATGCTTGTCTTCCGGCATGTCCATTACCATAAAATCAACTGGTACATGTACTCCTTTCACATCGACGGGGAGGTCGTCCACTACTCCCACCTGGTACTTGACCGAACGGTCAGCAAGTTGTAATGTCATGCCGGTGGGCTCTAAGTCTCCCATCCCTATTCTCTTGTACAACGATAGGGGCATTAAGCTGACGCTCGCACCAAGATCGACGAGCGCCCTCTGGATTTGCACTTCCCCAATAGAGCAAGGGATGGAGAAACTTCCGGGGTCCTTGAGCTTGGGCGGATTTGCGCGCTGAATGAGTGCGCTGCACTCCGCCGTTAACACGACCTTCTCTTTTCTAGATCCCCGTGTCACCAAGTCTTTCAGAAATTTGGCATATGAGGGGATTGTCTCTATGGCCTCGAGGAAGGGGATTTTTAGGCTCAGATCTTTCACCATGGCAAAGAACTTGCCATACTTCTCATCGATTTTGGCTTTGGCAAGCCGTTGTGGGAAAGGCACAACAGGCTTGAATTCTCTTGGGTTCCCTTCCTCATCCTTCTTCTTCTCCTCTCTATTAACTCCCTCTGGAGTGGTTGGTTTTGGTGACAAAGCACCGTCGTCATTTAATTTCTCAGTTGATCGTTCCACGACCAACGGTGCTTCCGGTCCTTTGGGGGGCTCTCTCGTGGGTATTTAAGTTCCACTCCTCAAGACGATGGCGGACACGTTCTCATGCTCATGTGTGAGCGCCAAGGTCTGATTTACCCCCCAAGGGTTCACCTCAGGCTGTGGCGGTAATAAATTCTACGGTCTCTGAAGGTTCGCCACTTGCAACCCCAGCTGGGTCACCTGATCAGTGAGGACTCTTTGTCCCATCTCCAGCTTCAGATTTATTTTCTCCTGATTTGCGATGTATTGAGTCAGGAGAGACTCAACCGGAGAAATGGCCCTCTGCTGGCTGTATTGCTACTGGGTGGGCTGCTGATTCTTAGGAGCATATTGTTGATACTGTTGCGGAGGTTGTTGCTGCTGAAATTGCGCTGAGGCCTAGCCGGTTGATATATCTGCTGTTGTTGCTGAGCCGGCTGTTGGTAAGGCGTTCGGTAGCTAAGGTTGGGATGATTCCGGTTGTTGGGAGAGTAGGCCGAGTTTGAGTTGGTTCGTGGTGAAAAAGACGCATTCCATGTAGGATTGTAAAATAATACGCTCGCCTGATCCAACGGTGGTGAGATGTCACCACAGTCGAACTCTCCAAAAACATCGGACTCCACTGCAGCAATCTGTTGTGTACCGGTGCCACCGGCGCCTACCATCAATACGGAAATCTGGGTTGACAGTAAGTCAAACTTGCTTGATAATTTGTCGACGTCTTCCACTCTATGGATGCCCCCAGATCTTGGTGTGGCTCTCTCGTCACACCACCGTTCATTGTTGGATGCCATATTTTCCCAAATTTGCCCGGCATCTTCTTTGCTTCTTGACATGAAGGACCCTCCAGCTGCGGCGTCCATGGAAGATTTCAGATCGTCCCTCAACCCATTATAAAACAGATTTATGATCTGCCACTTGGGGAGCTCATGGTGGGGACATCTTCTCTGCATCTCCTTGTATCTT
>JAULAV010003938.1:0-25000 GCA_030789695.1 Scilla litardierei | reverse complement strand
AAATGGCCGGGGGACCCGCGTGAGGGTTTAGATATTTTTAACCGCAAGCGCACGGTGTTGTAGTGTGGCTTGGGGGTCGAACACAGGGAGGCTAGGATGTGCTTGTGTCAAGGAGGACCGAAATCACCACGTGGGCGAGCTAGCCCGGATCGGTTGATGGGTTGTCACGGTAAAGGAATGCAAGGTATGAACAATAAGAAAATAAACCCGGGACTTTGGTTTCCACTCCAACGAGCGACTCTCGCCGATACGGCCTACGGGTAGGATGGTGATCAGAATTAGGGTCTAATGGTGAGACGTTGCCTCTAAAAGTGGTACCGGCATCCCATGGGCCCGATATTCCGATCGGTGCCCAGGATGATACACCGGACTTCTCGGGTTCGATCAGTGGGCACTCCCGTGTCCATTAACACTGATCGATTCCGGGAGCACTAAGCTCGCAACGATAACTCCCAACGTCGCATCCTGCCGCTCCCGCGTGCTAGGATTCGGCGTCTACGCTAAGGGCGTGAGCTATGGCTAGGGAGTCAACCGCCAAGTTTATTCCCCCTTGGCCCAACGGTCAAAGGCGGTCTTTTTCCCGCCGATGAAAATAAAACACCCCGCGTAACCGTTAGATTCCTAATCCATATCGATTTCCTAACCCTATGGATGCATCGGGAAGAGCCCCCGAAGGGGTTTCCGCCAAAATCCCAGATTTGGGAACTACTCACAAATATTCATTAAAAAGCGATCTAAATGAAAATGAACCGTTAAAATCATAATCAGACGATATGAATGCGAAGGTAGTAGAGCAATTAAGATAATACTAAAGTTTAAGAAAGATCCGAAAACTTACAATAGAAAAGTAATTACAGCCGTCACAAATAGGAGAAAACAGTAAAAACTAACAGTCCCCCGTTTCTGGAACCCTAGGGGTCCTATTTATAGGATCTCGTATCACCCGATCGGTTGACAAGTCAACCGATCAGGTGATCCGTTACAAATAATAAACAGAAAACGGCGGAGTTTCACCCGGTCATATGAACCGGTCGGTTGAGTTCTTGGGGTGACCGGTTGGATCTTGGCGCCATCGGGTGAAGGGGTCGGTTGGGTGCCCGTGTCACGGCTCCTCAGCATCAGCTATAGATGAACCGATCGGGTGAAAGTCACCCGATCGGTTGGAATTTGGCTTGAAAAGACAGAGAATCAGCCCCGTTGAACCGGCCTGTGAACCGATCGGGTGACATCCACTTGAGCTCCAGCCGAGACCGGGTGGTGCACGCGTGCATCACCCGATCGGTTGACTTAGTCCAACCGATCGGGTGAGGGGATAAAATGATGCCATCATCTTCGTTTGAACCCCTGGGTCACGCGTGACTCCTCCCATTGCTCCGGGGACTTGAGATATCGTCGTTAAACGTCCCCTACGCGGGCAATCTCCTGCAAACATGGAGAAACAAAGAAAAGTGAAAGAAAACGAGAAATCACGAGCAAACGAATAAAAGATGGCGGAAAATACGGAGAAACACGAAAGAAAACGTGCGTGAATATATGAAATATATATGCACGTCATAGGGATAAGCGATCACTTGAGCTTAGGAGTTGGCCCGCGCAGCCACTCTAGCCAAAAGGCGTAATCTCTGTGCACGACGTGCTTACTTTACTTGTCTTGTACTAGTGAGTGTTTATTGTAAAACTTGACATCCATGTCATGCTGGTACTTTACTTTACCATACTTGTTGCACTCTTACTTTAACTGCCATGTCATTGCATTCATGCTAGAACTGCTAGGTTGCTTTACTTTCACCTACTTTCAGTTTCCTTGCACAAGTCTCTTGTAGACTTGCTGACATGTGCCCCTTGCTCTTTTGGGTGTCACATGTTAGACCCTGAGCCAGAGACCGTAGCTGAGGATGAGGTGTTTGCTGACGTTGAGCCAGAGCCTACTTTTGACGAGGAGTTGGTGGACACCGGAGACCAGTCTTAGAGTCTGATTTATGTTGTTTTGCTTTAGGTTGCTGTTAGTTGTCGGTGCTTGCACCATTACTTTGCTTTCGTACTTTGTACTTTTGTTGGCCATGCTGGGGCCTCTTTTAGACTCTTTTATTTGAGCATGGTGGCTTTTCTGCGATGTTGAAATTTATTATTATGGATATTCTGAGATATCTCTTTTTTCTCTTTTCATTATTATCATCTTTGTTTCGTTTCGCGTTGCAAGGACCTGCAGTTTAAAGTGATTGACGTTTATCGGACTTGCAGCCTTGTAGCTTCAAGTCTGAGCGGACCTTATCACGCTTCACCTCCACGTTTTTGGGAAGTGGGGCGTGACACCTATGTATGCATCGGGGAGAACCCACGAAGGGGTTTCCACCAAAATCCCAGATTCAGGAACTACTCACACATATTTAGGAAAAAGCGATCTAAACAGAAATCGACCGTAAAAATCATGATCCGACAATAGAAATGCAATGGTAGTAAAGCAATTAAGATAATACTAAAGTTTCACAAAGCTCTGAAAACTTACAAAAACTGGGAAATTACAGCCGTCACAAAATGAAGAAAACAGCAAAAAATAATCAACTCCCGAATCTGGGAAACCTAGGGTTCTATATATAGAAAACGACATCACCCGATCGGTTGACAAGTCAACCGATCAGGTGAACCGCTTCACAGAATTACAGCGCGATGCGGAACTTCACCCGGTCATCTTCACCCGGTCTGTTGACATATGAATGTGACCGGTTGGATCTTGGTGCCGTCGGGTGAGGAGGCCGGTTGAGCTGACCGTGTCTTGGCCTTTGGAATTCAGCTACAGGTGAACCGATCGGGTGAAAGTCACCCGATCAGTTGGCAATTACAGTGGAAATCTAGAGACTTGGGCGTTTTGAACCGGCCTGCGAACCGACCGGTTGACTTCTCGTGAGCTCCAAGCTGCGTCTGGGTGGTGCACGCGTGCATCACCCGATCGGTTGAAGATGATCAACCGATCGGGTGAGGGGCTGAAAGATGCAATCTTCGTCGTTTGACCCCCGGGATCATGCGTGACTCCTCCCGTTGCTCCGGGGACTTGCGATATCATCGTTTTATGCCCCATATGCTAGTAAACTCCTGAAAAATACGGAAAACACGGAAAAGTGAAAGAAAACAAGAAAATACGAGAAAACAAATATAAGACGGCAGTAAAATACGGAAAAATACGGAAGAAAACGTGCGCAAATATATGAAATATAAATCCACGTCAAGCGCACAACAAGCAAAGCCAGGTGTTCGCTTTGAGCATATAAGGTATTTTATGAACCATTGTTAAACACGCACAACCAGCAGAATTATGCCCGTTGTGCACGTTAAGCTAAAGTTGCGTCGATAACAAATTTGCTCAACGCCCCCATGGGAATAAATTTGCCCGTTTTGTGCTTTGAGCATATTTGTGAGATGCTATAATTTTAATTCCAATGCGCACCACTACAGTGAATCAATCACATTCCAAATTTCATCATACGT
The DNA here is from genome assembly GCA_030789695.1 of Scilla litardierei. Lineage (NCBI taxonomy): Eukaryota > Viridiplantae > Streptophyta > Magnoliopsida > Asparagales > Asparagaceae > Scilla > Scilla litardierei. Next base: position 21,517 of record JAULAV010003938.1, on the reverse strand, counting down.
AATCTGATTCCCAATCAAGCCTACATGCAAAATTTTAGATTTAAGTCTTATACTTGTTCAATCTGAAAACATTATAGATTAAACCAGATACTTATTCAATCTGATTCAGAAACTACATGCAAACTTTTATATTAATTCTGATACTTATTCAATATGGAGACATATTCAATCGAATTCAGAAACTGTTTGCAAAATTCTAGATTAAATCTCATACATATTCCAATTGATGTCATTTTGAAAATGACCCAGCCATTCAAATATATTGATGTACATACTGATACAGATCCAAACAGATTAATTAGCCTATGCTCTTACAAACTGATACATATGATTGTCTTCGTAAGATGTTTTCAATGAAGGGGCTCTTTACGGGATAAATTGTCGGTGTGATCTGCATGCTTCCCCGTCAACTTCCGCGAGTTCATCGGACGACCATCTTCATTCTGTTTATTACCTTCATTGCCGATTTTCTTCCATCATCGACTGGATATGAGTGTCATCATAGCAGGCGTCGTTGTAACCTGCAGTCAGGTATGTAGCTGTTTCAAAGAAACCGTGAGGAACTTCGATTCCCATGAGGCGTCGAACAACAACAAATGGTTGCATAACAAATAGAATGAGCTTTTTATCTTCGCAATCAGAAAAGACATGAGGGAGTGTTTGGGTGTCATAGACGCGGTATTGTGAAATGATGAAGGGTTTGATGGAGGAGATGGAGTGTAAAGAGGATATGGATATGGAGTGTATAGTCGAGGAGTGGAAGGTGAAATGCTTACATATGGAAGGCATTCATCGGGCATGCTTGATTATAAATGGATGATAGCCCTTCGTTGCGTTTATTACCCCCATTACGTAAGTTTCCAACATCAACCATTTAGCTTTACGTGAAAAGAGAATTGGTTGAATTCCATCGTCCATTTCTATCTCAAGCATCAGGCATTAACAGAAGAATACCATTTCCTCTTTACACTCCATCTCCATCTCCATCTCGTCCATTTCTATCTCAAGCATCATGTATGAACAGAAGAAGACCTTATTGTTTCCAAACGGAGGTTATGTGGGCAAATAAAGAAGATGTTGACAGAAAAAAGTAGAGGAAGTTGTGAGAAGATGATGGCTCGTTTTAGGATAACGGACTTAAACTCATTAATTTGAATGGTAAATTTCACACTAAATGGACCGTGAATGCCCTGGGTGCCCTGAAGATGCGTATGAAATCAGAGGATTACAAGCTGATGCAGTCGTCTCCCAACTATGCTCCTCTCCCTGGTCTGCGAAGAGAAGAATGCCCCCCTGGCCTTTGGTCCCTGGATGACTGCCATGGGTCCCATAGGTTTGCCGGGCTTGGCTACCGTCCCTCTAAGGCACAAGCACTCCCTCATGTTCTTTTCGTTCTCTTGGCTCGCAGCCAAAATTGGAAATCTGCAGGAGGAAAGGGACAATTATGACCTGCTTCATCCACAGTCAGATTTGGCCAATTTGGCTGCGAGCCAAGAGATCGAAAAGAACAGGAGAGAGTGCTTGTGCCTCAGAGGGACGGTAGCCATGCACGGCCAACCTATGTGACCCAGGGTAGCCATCCAGGGCCCAAATGCCAGGGGGGCATTCTTCTCTTCGCAGACAAGGGAGAGGAGCATATTTGTGAGATGATTGCATAAGCTTGTACTCCTACGATTTCAAATGCATTTTCAGGGCACCCAGGGCATTCACGGTCCATTTATAGCGAAATTGACGATTCAAATTGATGAGTGTAATTCTGTTATCCTACAGTAATGCCATGGTTCTCGAGAATGAACATCTTATTTACTCAACGCGTAATCCCACCGAGAAAAATGCGTAATCCCAAGTATTTTAGGCTGAGCTTAAAAAGAGGTAAATTACTCTCCGCACACGACAAGGAAACTGAATCGTTTTGCGCCTTGAGCAAAATTGATGCTATTACGAAAATTACTCTCCGTCAAAAACTCGTAAAATTCTTTATTTTCCAGCGCAACAAAAACAATCAAATTTTTTACGTTGTACATGCGGATTAATTGGTTCCACTATAAGCCCTTGTGTGTACAGTGGAGTTCTTAGATGTGAGACCGTGTGTGTACAACGGATGTATATTGATTCACACTAGGAATTTTAACCCCCGTGCACGACACGCACAACGGCTAATTGATTTCAGCCATTCGTTGCGTTTATAACCGTCATTGCGTCAGTTTTCAACATCAACCATTTACCTTTACGTGAAAAGACTACTGGATGAATGCTATCATCCTTATATTTATCAAGCATGCACGAACAACAAAAGAACTTATTCTTTCTAGACGGAGGTTGTGTGGGCAAATAAAGAAGAAGATTTATAGAAGGAAGTACAGGAAGTTGTGAGAAGATGAGGGCTCGTTGTCAGCCATTTATGAATTTGACCAATAAAAATGAAGAGTAAAATAAGTCCGTGATCCTACAGTAATGCAATGGATCTCGGAAATCAACATTTATTTACTTAACGTGCACACCGCGTAATACCAACGTGAAAATCGCGTAATCCCAATTATTCTATCATATGTATCAAAATAGGTTCATTATTCTCCACGCAAAACAAGGAAACTCAACGGTTTTTCACCGTGATCAACATTGATGATAATAGGAAAATTACTCCCAACAATACTAATCCCCACTAATATTTTTTAATACATTTTATTCGACGCACACAATGTGCTAAATAATACAGAAGCGAGTAACAATCATAATTGCTCACCGCGCAAAACGCATGGAAAACGGGAATTACTCAAGGCGCACAACGCACAATGCATAGTTGCGAATTATATTAGTTTATGAGGATGAGACAGAAGTAGAGTTAATGTATGGCTACATCGAAGACCACGTCATGCTACAGAGGGGTTCTCGTGAATCTACAAAAGACTTCTCGTGAATCTACATCTGATTGATACCAGACATATGATTTTCCCAAGAAAGTTTGACCAGTGGGAAGTGAGCTGGAAAATTTTATAGCCGCTTACATAATTACACAACGCTCAGAACTAATAAATATATGGCCGTTGTGCGTAGTGTGCAAATTTTTAATGGTTTAAATAATTGCTCATAGCGCACAACAAGCAAAGCCAGGTGATCGCTTTGAGTCGTTGTGCGTGTTGAGCAAATTTTTAATGATTGACATAATTGCTCAAAGCACACAACAATAAAAGCCAGATGTTCGCTTTGAGCATATAAGGTATTTTATGAACAATTGTTAAATGCGCACAACTAGCAGAATTATGCCCGTTGTGCGCGTTAAGCTAAAGTTGCATCGATAACAAATTTGTTCAACGCGATCACATGAATAAATTTGCCCCTTTTGCGATTTGAGCAAATTTGTGAGATGCTATAATTTTAATTCCAATGTGCGCCACCGCAGTAAATAAATTACATTCTAAATTTCATCACTTAATCTGATTTCGAAGCAAGCCTACATGCAAACTGTTAGATTTAAGTCTGATACTTATTCAATCTGAAAACATTGTAGATTAAACCGGATATTTATTCAATCTGACTCAGAAACTACATGCAAACTTTTAGATTAAATCTGATACTTATTCAATCTGAAGACATATTCAATTGATTTTAGAAACTGCTTGCAAAATTTTAGATTAAATATCATACATATTCAAATTGATGACATTTTGAAAATGACCCAGCCATTCAAATATATTGATGTACATACTGATACAGATCCAAACTGATTCATTAGCCTATGCTCTTACAAACTGATACATATGACTCTCTACGTAGATGTTTGCAATGAAGGGCTCGTTGTAGGATAACGGACTTATACTCATCAATTTGAATGGTTAATTTCACTATAAATGGACCGTGAATGCCCTGAAGATGCGTATGAAATCAGAGAAGTACAAGCTGATGCAGTCGTCTCCCAGATATGCTCATCTCCCTGGTATGCGGAAAGAAGAATGGCCCCCTGGCCTCTGGGCCCTGGATGGAGTCCCTTGGTCACATAGGTTGGCCGTACATGGCACCGTCCCTCTGAGGCACAAGCACTCCCTCCTGTTCTTTTCGATCTCTTGGCTCGCATCCAAATTGAAGAAGAAAATGAAGAAGAATCTCGTGGGAATATTGACGTGGCCCCCGGTTTGCGAGCCGCAAATGGCCGGGGGACCCGGTGGAGGTTTAGATATTTGTAACCGTAAGCGCACGGTGTTGTAGTGTGGCTTGAGGGTCGAACACAGAGAGGCGAGGATGTGCTTGTGTCAAAGATGATCAAAATCACCCCAAGGGCGAGCTAGCCCGGATCACTTGAGGGTTTGTCACGGTAAAAGAATGCAAGGTATAGACAATATGAAAGAGAAAAACCCGGGACTCTGGTTTCGACCCCAACGAGCGACTCTCGCCGATACTGCCTACGGGTAGGATGGCGATCGGAATTAGGGTCTAATGGTGAGACGTTGCCTCTAAAAGTGGTACATGCATCCCATGTGCCCGATATTCCGGTCGGTGCCCAGGATGATAGGCCGGACTTCCCGGGTTCGATCAGTGGGCACTCCCGTGTCCATTAACACTGATCGACTCTGGGAGCACTAAGCTCGCAACGATAACTCCCGACGTCTCATCATGCCGCTCCCGCGCGCTAGGATTCGGCGTCTACGGTAAAGGCGTGAACTATGGCTAGGGAGTCAACCGCCAAGTTTATTCCCCATTGGCCCAACGGTCAAAGGCGGTCTTTTTCCCACCGATGACAATAAAACACCCCGCGTAACCGTTAGATTCCTAATCCCTATCGATTTCCTAAACCTATGGACGCATCGGGAAGAGCCCCCGAAGGGGTTTCCGCCAAAATCCCGGAGTGGGGAACTACTCACAAATATTCATAAAAAGCGATCTAAACGAAAATGGACCGTCAAAATCATAATCAGACAATAGAAATGCAATGGTAGTAAAGCAATTAAGATAATACTAAAGTTTTAAAAAGATCCGAAAACTAACAAAAACTGGGAAATTACAGCCGTCACAAAATGAAGAAAACAGTAAAAAATAACCAACTCCCGAATCTGGGAAACCTAGGGTTCTATTTATACAAAACGACATCACCCGATCGGTTGACAAGTCAACCGGTCGGGTGAGCCTCTTCACAAAATCACCGCGCAAAGCGGGGGTTTCACTCGGTCAGTATGAACCGGTCGGTTGGAACTTGGTGCGGTCGGTTGGATCTTGGTGCCGACCAGTTGGATCTTGGTGCGGACCGGGTGAGGAGACCGGTTGGAACTTCGAGTCTTGGCTGTTGAAATTCAGCTACAGGTGAACCGATCGGGTGAAGGTCACCCGATCGGTTGGCAATCAGCTCCGAATTCTAGAGACATTGAGCTTCTGACCCGGTCACTGAACCGACCGGGTGACTTCTCGTGAGCTCCAAGCTACGCCCGGGTGGTGCACGCGTGCATCACCCGATCGGTTGGAGATGACCAACCGACCGGGTGAGGGGCTGAAAGATGCAATCTTCGTCGTTTGACCCCCTGGATCACGCATGACTCCTCCCGTTGCTCCGGGGACACATGATATCATTGTTTTACGCCCCAAATGCCAGCAAACTCTTGCAAAACACGGAAAACACGGAAAAGAGAAAGAAAACAAGAAAACACAAGAAAACACGAGAAAACGAATAAAAGACGACGGTAAAATACGAAGAAACACGGAAGAAAACGTGCATAAATGTATGAAATATAAACGCACGTCAAAATCTCCCAAGCTGAACTCTTCCTCGTCCTCGAGGAAGACGAGTGAGAGTAGGAGCTCGGAGGGGAAATATAGAGAGAAAGAGAGAAAAAGAAAACTCTATATCCTAGATCACCCGTCAGGGCCAACAAAATCAAAAACGACACACCAAGCAAGCAAACGCCAAATCACATCACTAAACCAAGGAGTATGAGTCCAGACAAGTGCCGTGGGCCCACGCGGTGAAGCGCGAGTGAGTGTGGTCGTGCGCTAGCAGTCGGTGTCACTATCTACGATGTGCAAATAAGTTCGATATACACAAATCCAGGAAACGACCCAAGTACCGATTCGAATTTGAAATTGCGGTGAATATTAGCTCAAGCATGCATGAGAAGAGTATAAGAATAGAAGTGTATCATGCATCGGGGACTCCACAACTAGGGTTTTGGAAATCACCGCACTAAAGCCTAGATAACAGCTAAAAAGTTCCTAAGCCAAGTGTTTTCGAAAATGATGGGGGTTGAGATGATGTGGAGTAGATCACTCGGTGCAAATTCTCGCATTCCCTTTATTCTCGGCAAGTAGGAAAATATATACACTGGAATTTTTTTTGGTTTTTGGCATTTGTATTTTTTTTGGCTTTTTGGCTATACAAAATTTTTCTCTTTCTTTTCTTCTCTTTTTTTTGGATTTTTTTTGATATTGGGGTATATACATGTGTACTCTCCCAAGTGAGAGAACGGTACACGACGAGGGGATTTGCACCAAGTAAAACAAAAAAAAGAAATCGGAATCTAAACACTTGGGCAAAGGAAACTATTCTCGCTAATTAGAGCATGGGCTAAATGGGTTATCCTGGTCCTTAATTGTGGAATCCCGACACATGCGAAATGAAGCGTACGATATATATAGCATGCAGAAGAAGCAGACAGTAGAAATAAGTACCGCATATTCATATCGAAACATGATAATCTAGGTGTCATTCCTGGACAGGTATATAAAGTGAATCACAAAGTAGAAGCACACCACACGGCTAGGCACGACACACGACTCATAAAAAAGCTAAGTGGACCCACGATGCGTGAAATGCAGGGGACTCGATATCCTAGGGTTAGTGAGTGTGATTATCGATGCCATGCTAGGTGTGTGTGATTTTATGGAAATTCATCATAGGGCTCATCTCTAGGAGAAATAGATAAAAAGAAGAAAAGAAAAATTAAAACACGATGAAAACGGCACAAAAAACGAAAAAGAAAGACTCAAACGACGCATAAAGTGCGACTCCCCCAAGCTGAAGTTTGCATTGCCCTCAATGCAATAAGAGTGAGTACGGGAGGGCAATGAAAATGGGGGGGGGAATACGCATCGACACAAAAAGAAATGAAAAACACAGATACAAAACTTAAAATAAAGAAAAAGCAAAATCAAGCCACACGACACAAAAATAGAAAAAGAAAGAAGGAAAATGAACAAACTACATGACACGACACGACACGATCAACCCACACGACACGACACGACAAAAAGAAAAACAAGCACACACACACAAAGAAAATAAAACATGACAACACAGCAAAACAGACTTCCCCCAAGCTAGACATGACAATGCTAGCAATGAAATATGAACGTGAAAGTGCAGAAATATGCAAGGGGGGTCAGAAAAAACAAAGAGAATTAAAGAAAAGAAGTAAAAAGGAAGGGATGCGACACGTGAATGGGTCCTCCCCCTAGCAGTGACAAAGCAGGGCCCCGCAAAGACAGATGGGCACAAACATAGGGGGGCAAAAGCGGGATGGGAAAAAGTCAAGCAGGGGCACCACCCTCTGGGGGCGGTGATGGGGGCCTGTGCTGGGGACCAGGAGTCGTGGGGGGTGGAATGTGGAGCTCGGAGACATCTGGTGGGTCTTCACGGATGTGACGAATGAAGTTTTGAAGAAAGGGCAGGTCTCGGTCGACTAACTCCTGAGTTGCCCGACCACCATGTCCAGCCAGGAGGATCATAGCCATGAATCGGTCGGATTGGTCGTGCCCGAATTCGGCATCGCCGATGTGAGCGGGGGAAGTGGTGTGTGGGGTGGTAGATGAATTGGTGGTGGTGGATTGAGCGGGGGGTTGTGTACGACGAGCGCGACGGTTGGGCCTAGGGTTGGAAGATCTGGCGTCAGTGGGATTAAAACGGCAGGAGGCATTATGCGGGAGTCGTGTGTGTGCGTGAGTATGCAAAATACAATGAATAAACACAAACACTACCAACGAGCAAATGGAATATTTGGGGCGAAATTAAAATTGAGCTAAGGAGCGAGTTTACCCAAATGAGATGAAGATCGTTGCTCGTAGATGCCCCAATGCTACTCGATAGTAGCACGTGTGAAGCCGCGGCAACCTCTTCAGCAAGTTTCGAATTTTGGGGAGAATGGGTGAATTGTGTGCGGGTGGAATCGAGGAGAATGGAGAGAAATCGATGGTGGGATGGATAGTGAGATGGGGGGGTTGATTGGGGTTGATTTTGGGGAAGAACGTCTATTAAAACTCCGGCGGTTGCCATAAAGGTTCGTCCAAGAATAATTGGGGTATGCTTGTCTTCCGGCATGTCCATCACCACAAAATCGACCGGTACATGCACTCCTTTCACATCGACGGGGAGGCCGTCCACTACTCCCACCGGATACTTGACCGAACGGTCAGCAAGTTGTAATGTCATGCCGATGGGCTCTAAGTCTCCCATCCCTATTCTCTTGTACAACGATAAGGGCATTAAGCTGACGCTCGCCCCTAGATCGACGAGCGCCCTCTGGATTTGCACTTCCCCAATAGAGCATGGGATGGAGAAACTTCCTGGGTCCTTGAGCTTGGGCGGATTTGCGCGGTGAATGAGGGCGCTACACTCCGCCGTTAACACGACCTTCTCTCTTCTAGATCCCCATGTCACCAAGTCTTTCGAGAATTTTTCATAGGAGGGGATCGTTTCAATAGCTTCTAGGAAGGGGATTTGAAGGCTCAAATCTTTGACCATGGCAAAAAATTTGCCATACTTCTCGTCGATTTTTGTGTGGGCCAAACGTTGCGGAAAGGGCACAACTGGCTTGAATACCCTCAAATTCCCTTCTTCTTTCTTCTTCTTCTCTTCTTCGGGGGGTCCCTCCAGAGCCACAATTTTTGGCGACGGGGCACCGTCGTCATTAGCCTTTTCAATTGGCCGCTCAACGGCCAGTGGTGCTTCCGGTTCTTTGGGTGGCGCTCTAGTAGGAATTTGTGTCCCACTCCTCAAGACGATGGCGGACACGTTTTCATGTTCATGTGTGAGTGCCAAGGTCCGATTTACCCCCCTAGGGTTCACCTCAGGCTGTGGCGGTAATAAATTCTATGGTCTTTGCAGGTTCGCCACTTGCAACCCCAGTTGGGTTACCTGATCGATGAGCACTCTTTGTCCCATCTCCAGCTTCAGATTGATCTTCTCCTGGTTGGCTATGTATTGAGTCAAGAGGGACTCAACCGGAGAAATGGCCCTCTGCTGGCCGTATTGCTGCTGGGTGGGCTGCTGATTCCTAGGGGCATATTGTTGATACTGTGGTGGGGGTTATTGCTGCTGAAATTGCTGCTACTGGAACTGCTGCTGGGGCCTAGCCGGCTGATAAGTCTGCTGTTGTTGCTGAGCCGGCTGTTGGTAAGCCGCCCGGTAACTAAGGTTTGGATGATTCCGGTTGTTTGGAGAGTAGGCCAGATTTGAGTTGGTTCGTGGTGGAAATGGCGCATTCCCCATAGGATTGTAAAACAATGCGCTCGCCTGATCCAACGGTGGTGAGATGTCACCACCGTCGAACTCTCCATAAACTTCGGATTCTACCGCAGCAATCTGTTGTGAACCGGTGCCTACCATCAATGCGGAGATCTGGGTTGACAGCAAGTCAAACTTGCTTGACAATTTGTCGACGTCTTCCACTCTATGGATGCCCCCAGACCTTGGTGTGGCTCTCTCGTCACACCATCGTTCATTGTTGGATGCCATATTTTCCAAAATTTGCCCGGCATCTTCTTCGCTTCTTGACATGAAGGACCCTCCAGTCGCGGCGTCCATGGAAGATTTTAAATCGTCCCTCAACCCATTATAAAACAGATTTATGATCTGCCACTTGGGAAGCTCATGGTGGGGAATCTTCTCTGCATCTCATTGTATCTTGTCCAAGCCTCATGCAAGGACTCGTGGCTGGCCTGGGAGAAGGAGGAGATCTCGCTCCTCAGCTTCATGGTCTTCCCCGGGGGAAAGAACTTCGTCAGGAAACCATTTGAGAGCTTCTCCCAGGTGTTGAATGTATTCGGGTCCTTCCCCTAAGCCACAGCTTGGCTTTATCTCTCAAGGAGAAGGGGAATAGCTTTAGTCAGATCTCCTCACTTGTGACACCATTAATCTGGAAGGTGTCATATTTCTCCAAGAAGGAGTCTAGATGCTCGATCGGGCTCTCCATGGGTGCACCCAAAAACTAATACTGCTGGATCCACGTCACCAAAGACGGCTTAAGCTCGAAGCTTTGGGCCGTAATAGCTGGAGGACGGATGGCGGAGGTGGACTCGATGGAAGGCATCGAGTACTCCAACAGGGACTTATGAGGCGGGGTGTTCTCCCCCATGGTTTCAGGATCCTCTCTTCTTCGCTTCTCAGCGGCCAAACGCCTTAGGGTGGCGTTTATCTCTGGATCAATGGGAATCAAGTCGTCGAGACTTCTTGAACTCCTGCGCATGAAAAATAACAAACACCCGTGAAGCGACAAGTGGGAAAGAAACAGATAAGGTAAGAAATAAAAATAAGAAAATAAAAAGGAAAAAGAAGAATGCGAAAATTATCGCGAGGTAGGGATAAGAGCTAGACATTAGGGTTCATGAGATCCTAAAATAACAAGAACGTTGCCTCCCCGGCAACGGCGCCATAAACTTGACGTGGCCCCCGGTTTGCGAGCCGCAAATGGCCAGGGGACCCGGTGGAGGTTTAGATATTTGTAACCGCAAGCGCACGGTGTTATAGTGTGGCTTGGGGGTCGAACACAGGGAGGCGAGGATGTGCTTGTATCAAAGAGGATCAAAATCACCACAAGGGCGAGCTAGCCCGGATAACTTGAGGGTTTGTCACGGTAAAAGAATGCAAGGTATAGACAATATGAAAGAGAAAAACCCGGGACTCTGGTTTCGACCCCAACGAGCGACTCTCGCTGATACTGCCTACGGGTAGGATGACGATCGGAATTAGGGTCTAATGGTGAGACGTTGCCTCTAAAAGTGGTACCGGCATCCCATGGGCCCGATATTCCGGTCGGTGCCCAGGATGATACGCCGGACTTCGAGGGTTTGATCAGTGGGCACTCCCGTGTCCATTAACACTGATCGACTCCGGGAGCACTAAGCTCGCAACGATAACTTCCGACGTCTCATCCTGCCTCTCCCGTGCGCTAGGATTCAGCGTCTATGCTAAAGGCGTGAGATATGGCTAGGGAGTCAACCGCCAAGTTTATTCCCCCTTGACCCAATGACCGGCGCCCCGCTTGCGTTGCGGCGGCGCGGTGTCGTTTACCGCAAGTTTCACGGTTAGTGTAGGGTGCGGGAATATCGAACTCAGGGAGGCGAGGTTGTGCTTGGGTCAGGTAGGACCTAAATCACCCCGAGGGGCGAGCTAGTCCGAATCGGTGAATGGTTGTCACGAAAGGAAATAAAAGGGTATGAACAACAAGAAAGAAAACCCGGGACTTTGGTTTCCAACCCGACGAGAGACTCTCGTCGATGCGGCCTACGGGTATGGATAGCGATCGGGATTAGGGTCTAATGGTGAGACGTTGCCTCTGAAAGTGGTACCGGCATCCCATGGGCCCGATATTCTGGTCGGTGCCCAGGATGATACACCGGACTTCCCGGATTCGATCAGTGGGCACTCCCGTGTCCATTAACACTGATCGATCCCGGGAGCACTAAGCCCGCAACGATATCTCCCAACGTCTCATCCTGTCGCTCCCGCGTGCTAGGATTCGGCGTCTACGCTAAGGGTGTGAGCTATGGCTAGGGAGTCAACCGCCAAGTTTATTCCCCCTTGGCCCAATGGTCAAAGGTGGTCTTTTTCCCGCCGATGACAATGAAACACCCTGCGTAACAGTTAGATTCCTACTCCCTATCGATTTCCTAACCCTATGGATGCATCGGGAAGAGCCCCCGAATGGGTTTCCACCAAAATCCCAGATTTGGGAACTACTCACAAAAATTCATGAAAAAGCGATCTAAATGAAATTTAACCGTTAGAATCATAATCGGACAATTGCAATGCGGAAGTAATAGAGTAATAAAGACAATACCAAAATTTTAGAAAGATCTGAAAACTTACAAAAGAGTAACAATTACAGCCGTCACAAGGAGATAAAACAGTAGAAAAAATAACAGCTCTCGTTTCTGGAACCCTAGGGGTTCTATTTATAGACCTTCGTATCAACCGATCGGTTGACAAGTCAACCGATCGGTTGATCCGTTACAAATTAATAACAGAAAACGGCGAGCTTTCACCCGATCACATGAACCGGTCGGGTGAGTTCTTGAGTGACCGGTTGGATCTTGGAGCAGTCGGGTGAATCGATCGGTTCGACGTCCGTGTCTTCAGCTCTTCTTCTTCAGCTACAGATGAACCGATCGGGTGAGAGTCACCCGATCGGTTGGTGTTTTGCTTCGAGAAAACAGAGAACAGCCCCCGCTGAACCGGTCTGCGAACCGGTCGGGTGACTTCTTTGTGAGCTGTGGCAGAGACCGGGTGGTGCACACGTGCATCACCCCGATCGGTTGGAGATGACCAACTGACCGGGTGAGGGGCTGAATGATGAATTCTTCGACGTTTGACCCCCTGGATCACGCGTGACTTCTCCCGTTGCTCTGGGGACTTGGGATATCATCGTTAAACGTCCCCTACGTGGTCAATCCCCTGCAATCATGGATAAACAAAGAAAAGTGAAAGAAAACGGGAAAATACACGAAAACGAATAAGAGACGGCGGAAAAACACGGAGAAACACAAAAGAAAACGTGCGTGAATATATGAAATATAAACGCACGTCACCCAACGGTCAAAGGCGGTCTTTTTCCCGCCGATGACAATAAAACACCCCGCGTAACCGTTAGATTCCTAATCCCTATCGATTTCCTAACCTTATGGACGCATCGGGAAGAGCCCCCGAAGGGGTTTCCGCCAAAATCCCGGATTAGGGAACTACTCACAAATATTCATAAAAAAGCGATCTAAACAAAAATGGACCGTCAAAATCATAATCAGACAATAGAAATGCAATGGTAGTAAAGAAATTAAGATAATACTAAAGTTTTACAAAGATCCGAAAACTTACAAAAACTGGGAAATTACAGCCGTCACAAAATGAAGAATACAGTAAAAAATAACCAACTGCCGAATCTGGAAAACCTAGGGTTCTATTTATAGAAAACGACATCACCCGATCGGTTGACAAGTCAACTGGTCGGGTGAGCCGCTTCACAAAATCACAGTGCAAAGCGGGGGTTTCACCCGGTCAGTATGAACCGGTCGGTTGGAACTTGGTGCGGTCGGTTGGATCTTGGTGCCAACCGGTTGGATCTTGGTGCGGACCGGGTGAGGAGACCGATTGGAACTTCGAGTCTTGGCTGTTGAAATTCAGCTACAGGTGAACCGATCGGATGAAGGTCACCCGATCGGTTGGCAATCAGCTCCGAATTCCAGAGACATTGAGCTTATGACCCGGTCACTTAACCGACCGGGTGACTTCTCGTGATCTCCAAGCTGCGCCTGGGTGGTGCACGCGTGCATCACCCGATCGGTTGGAGATGACCAACCGACCGGGTGAGGGGCTGAAAGATGAAATCTTCGTCGTTTGACCCCCTGGATCATGCGTGACTCCTCCCGTTGCTCTGGGGACACATGATATCATCGTTTTACGCCCCAAATGCCAGCAAACTCCTGCAAAACACGGAAAACACAGAAAAGAGAAAGAAAATAAGAAAACACAAGAAAACACAAGAAAACGAATAAAAGACGGCGGTAAAATACGGAGAAACACGGACGAAAACGTGCGTAAATGTATGAAATATAAACACACGTCAAATATGGAAAATGGTGAAATTTCTGTAACTGTTGATCCTGATGTTATCAAATGCTTCGTTGGATGCGAGCCCTTGCGCCCCCCTTTGTTCCAGGTTCAAAAATCCATCTTTCTTTAATTCAAAAATCCATAATCGACTTCAATAAATTAAAAAAAGATGGATACTTCCTGGGCCTGAGGACGTTGTTCGCGCTACAATCTTGAAGGGTATTCCGAAGGAGCAGAGAAAGTTCGATGATCTTAGGAAGGATGAGATGATCCTCGCTCACTTATGGCCCGAAGGTAAGGCGAGCTTAGTATTTCTTATTCCGATGGGCTTACCCTGACTCCTTTTATTATTGCAGGCAGAATGCCGGGCCTTTCGAATGAGGAGATGAAGAAGTTGATCGCCGAGAAGGCCGCTCAGATGAAATCTAGGGGCCGAGAGGTAGACGCCACTACTTCCGCCGAGAAGGCCATGGTGAAGAAGATGAAGGTGGGCACTTCTACCGGCGATGTTTCCTCGCCATCTGTGGAGAGGATTGAGGCAATGGACCTGACAAAAGATCCGCTAGCTGCGGGAGCGGCCAGGATGGAAGCTCCGGGATCTAGGAAAGCGCCTCTCAAGGTGATCCCTCTGTGATCATATATGCCTTCGGATGCCCCTGGAGGGTCGAGCCCGCAGCATCAGAAGTCGAGATCAACAGTTACAGAAATTTCACCATTTTTCATATTCCCACGAGATTCTTCTTCATTTTCTTCTTCAATTTGGATGAGAGCCAAGAAATCGAAAAGAACATGAGGAAATGCTTGTGCCTCAGAGGGACGGTAGCCATACACGGCCAACTTATATGACCCAGGGAAGCCATCCAGGGCGCAAAGGCCAGGGGTCCATTCTTCTCTTCGTAGACCAGGGAGAGGAGTATATTTGGGAGACGATAGCATCAGCTTGTACTCCTCCGATTTCATACGCATCTTCAGGGCACCCAGGGCATTCATGGTCCATTTATAGTGAAATTGACCATTCTCCAATCCAACCCTCCATAAACTGACTATAAGCATGTGTGTGTACAGTGGAGTTCTCAGATGTGAGACCGTGTGTGTACACTATACAGTGGAGTCCGCGTGATTCTACATAAAGAGCTATTAAAACAAAACGTATCAGACTTTACTCAGCGCGCACAACAGAAGATTGGAAAATTACTCGCCGCTCAAACCCATCCAATCGATGTGTCGCTTTGTGCGCATTAAGAAATATGAGATTACCCTCAAAAATTACTCACAGTGCAACATCGGTATATTCTGTATATTCACGAGCACAACAACTGTAGACTCACGTGTTATTTCCATAGACTCACAGTAACTCAACTGTAGTCGCATCCTCATCCATGGGCAGTCTAATTCGTCTATAAATGGCGTCCATACACACAAGACCTCATCAACCACTACACTTCGTGATGATAGTATTCTATCTGATTCTACTTGTACAATATTTTTTCTTCATCATGCTATATTTTTTGTTCTTGACTGCTTCGGCTACAACACACAAAGATGGACAATATACTGGAGGCAAGCGACGTGATGCTGAAATTGAATACATCACTTATATATGTACTCGAAGATGTTCTTTGCTTCTTCATATTTTGTATTCTTCTTTATTACAACGCCAGTAGTTTCATTTTCCATCCTGCAGCGCTCAACTGGCATCTTCACTCTAACTGTTTATACACTGTCTCTCTAACTGTGCACTTAGTGGCGCTATTTTATCTGGTGTAACGGTCGCTTTCCGACCTTATGGATTTCTACTGCACGTGATTTTTCGTGCACGTATTTTATTTGGCTCTTTCTTGGTTTCGGTATATACGATGTGATATGCCGTTGTGACCATATGGAAGTGTAGAATTTTATAGTAATTTTTGGGAACGTCATTTCACGACTCGTTTTCTCGCAAAACAGCTTTCAATGGAAGGGCGTTTTATTATTTTGGCCTTAATACTCAGTTCCTGATTTTACATTAATTTTGGTAGGCGTAGCACGCGATCAGACACCGTAGCCCCATACCTCTCGTCTCCACGATCGTCCTGGTATTTTCGGATTATTTTTCTGATGACTGTAGTGGAAGTTATCCCCTAATTAAATTTCAACCCTTGATTAGCCCTAATCATATTGATTTTCAAATTTGAAATCAGATCTTTGCAAATCCCTAAGTTGCATCATACGTATTGACCGGCGCCCCGTTTACGGTTTGGGCGCGGTGTCGTTTTACCGCAAGTGCACGGTTAGTGTAGGGTGTGAGTTTATCGAACTCAGAGAGGTGGATGGCTTGAGTGGCTACTAGCCTCGCCTAGGTCGCGTGCTAGCTACGCGGATGATATGGGTGGAAGTGTAGGAATAAGGGAAAGAAATGAAAAAGACACGAAATGAATCCCCGCTAACACGAGCTAGAGCACTCATGACACTTGGCATTTGACTTGACCTAGGGTGAGACATTGCCCCAAAAGGTGGTACCTAGCGTCTATGGCCCGATATTCCGGTCGGTGCCAAGCACGCTAGGCCTACCCGGTTCTGGACGGTGGGCATTCCCATGTCCATTAACACCTTCCGCAACCGGGAGCATTAAGGCCACAATGATATCTCCCAACACTTCGTCCAAGACGCTCCCACGCGCGAGGACTCCATGTCAACGCTGGGGGCGTGAGCTATGGCTAGGGAGGCAACCGCCAAGTTTATTCCCCCTTGGCCCGACGGTCAGAGGCGGTCTTTCTCCCGCCAATGACAATGAAACACCCCAGCGTAACCCTAATGGCCAAATAGGTCAAATGTGATTTCTAGCAATACATCGAAGCGGATCTTGACAGGACAAGCACCGGACCCCAATCCCCAACACATCTAGTGTGTCGTCGTACGAATTGGACCCAGATTACTAGAAATCCCCATTAACACATTTCATCGAACACATGCCATGCAACCAAGTCAAATGAAACAACCAAGCATCAATCCTACCCTACCCCGTATTAGGGTTCATCAATACTACTCAATGATGAAAAACATATAAACCAACGACACAAAAGGCATACAAACATTCATCATCAAGAAAACTTAACACAATACAAAACAATGGAGAAAGAGAGAAGAAAATACTTATCTCCGTTTGAATCCAACGATCCAATACAAGATTTATTAACCAAAAGCCCTAATCTAAACTAATCTAGAACTCACAAGAGAAGGGGGGGGGGGGCAAAAAGCCCTAAAAACTCCAAGAGATCCCCTCAAGTCGGCCAGCCTCGTGTATTTATAGCCCCACTTTGAAACCCTAATGGTTCGGGTCCAAACCCGCAGGAAAAATGCCACCCGATCGGTTGACTTGTCAACCGATCGGGTGATCTGTTACAAATAATAAACAGAAAACATCGGAGTTTCACCCGGTCATACGAACCGGTCGGTTGAGTTCTTGGAGTGACCGGTTGGATCTTGGCGCCATCGGGTGAAGGGATCGGTTGGGTGCCCGTGTCTCGGCTCCTCAGCATCAGCTACAGACGAACCGATCGGGTGAGAGTCACCCGTTCGGTTGGAATTTGGCTCGAAAAGACAGAGAATCAGCCCCGTTGAACCGGCCTGTGAACCGGTCGGGTGACTTCCACTTGAGCTCCGACAGAGACCGTGTGGTGCACGCGTGCATCTCCCGATCGGTTGGAAATGACCAACAGACCTGGTGAGGGGCTGAAAGATGTAATCTTTGTCGTTTGACCCCCTGGATCACGCGTGACTCCTCCCGTTGCTCCGGGGACTTGAGATATCGTCGTTAAACGTCCCCTACGCGGGCAATCTCCTGCAAACATGGAGAAACAAAGAAAAGTGAAAGAAAACAAGAAAATACAAGAAAACAAATAAAAGACGGCGGAAAATACGGAGAAACACGGAAGAAAACACGCGCAAATATATGAAATATAAACTCACGTCACATATCAAGGGTAAATCTTCTGCCACTATTGGGCAGTTTCCCTTTTCCTATCTCCACTCTTCCTATCACACACACACTCTATCTCATTTAACCTATATCATATGGCTATATATAAAATGAAATCATATTATAAAGAAACCTTACCAAATCACGTGATGAATAAGAGCTAGGTTAAATTTTTGTTCTCAGCCGCCGTAAAACAACACCCCTCCACCCATGTTTCTTCAGCCTCTCGCAACCCTCTTCCCCTCACCTCAACCCCTCACCGGCGCTGCCCCCAACTCCGGTCGCCATCAGTTTCCCCCCAAACGACTACCCATCGCCGACAAAGGCCACTGTCGGCGGCCTTTCTCACAGCAGTGGCAGCAACAACAGCAGCCCGCGCTGCTGTAACTTCTCCCGACCGTCACCCACCTTTCGGACCGCTGCACAGCCCACCTCCGACCGCCTGCGAGACCCCCACCGCCGCTATTGCCGCTCCCAGCGTCGCCCTCATCGCCAAGAGCCCTGTCGGGCTGTTCTCTCATAGCAGCAGCAACAGCAGTAGCTTACGGCTACAGCTACCGTTTTCCGACGCCGCACCGCCACAGGCGCAGCCCCACAGCCTCTCCGAGTCACGGCCTGACCCTCCCCAGGCCGGATCTCCCCGTCGACACTCCAGTGACGCTGTGTCGTCGTTGTGTTTCCAGTGCTCGCTGTTTTGCCGTCGATCTGACCGTGCTCACTGTTCACACTCTTCGTTCGCTGTCCGAACGGGTCTTACTATGTTCACCGTAGCCGAGACACCGTAGACGATGAGGAGATCCCACCGTTCAGAATCTACGTCCATTCTATGTCAAACACCGGAGAGGTTGGTCCCACCTAACTCGTAGCAAACCCACACTGTAGTTCAATCAAAACCTAAACTAAAATTGGTCCACTTGAACTAAATGTACTTTCAGCATCTGTAAAATGTTGCCCACCGAAGGAAAGATCGACGAACGGACAAACTTTCTGTGCACATAGGGTAGATGTCGATCTAGACGAAACAAAACATCAAAAACGTGACTTTTTGACTATTAGGGTAGTCCCGCCAATTTTAGAAACAAATCCTAATAGGATTTGTTGAAAAACACGACCTGACACCGTCGCCATGACCCTGTTTCAGACGGACTGCCACAGACGCGACGCTTGGACGGGACGCTCCGGACAGACGACACACTCGCCACCGCAGGTAAGTGTACTCGCTTGTACCTTCGGCTGTGTTTAGGCCTTAGAATTTTAGAACTATTAAAATTTGAACAAAGAGAATCGCACATGAAATGATAGCATCTGTGACGCCCCTTGACAGCTTAGAATTAACGACGAAGTTTAAGTGCAACAACAACATTTGACATGTTAGGGTTTTCTTGTGTGTGCATGATGTGGACCCCCTAGAAGAACCATCCTTGTCTTATCATGTCGTGTCTTGTTTTGCACAGTCTGCGGGCAATAGGGCACTCACCAGTGAGTGAGTGATCCCTTGTACGGATACACAGCCTGCGGGCAATAGGGCACTCACCAGTGAGTGAGTGATCCCTTGTACGGATACACAGCCTGCGGGCAATATGGCACTCACCAAGCTAGAGTGAGTGATCCCTTGTACGAACTTTTCTTATGCACTTGGGTTAGCATAGGGTTGAGCGTCCGCATAGGGAGAGGGTCTGATCCCCCTCGAACCGTAAGGTGTTAACCCTTTGAGTCACACGTGCCTTGTCGTGTCTTGTCGTGTCCTGTCTTGTCTTGTCTCATCTTGTCTTGACCCATTTAGGTTAGTCCCGTAGTCGGTAGCACACGCTACGGCTACATCGTGACGTGTTTACTTTTCCTGCTCTGTTACTTTATTTAAATGCCATGTTATAATCCCAACATGTTAATCAACCAGTAAATCGTTGTTTAAATTAAAATACACTTGCAGTAGAGTCTAACATTTTCTGTTTAGACTTTACCTGACTTACAGTTTCTTTTCTCGTGGGTGTTGTACGTCAGGTGTCGAGCTGAAGTACGTCGACGAGGCGGACCTGCCAAAGTACGTAGAGCCCGAGGATGTCGACCCAGAGTACGTGCCTGAGGAGGACCAAAGCTACAGGTCTTCACGTTGCCGTTCCGGAGTTCTTATTGCTGTTTTAGTTGGGTGCGTAGCACCATTTACTTTCTGTTTAGGTTGGGTGCTTGCACCAGTAGTTTACTTTCAGTTATTGTAGCCATGTCAGGCTTTTTGTTAGACTCTTAGTACTTCTGGATTATTGTTTTGGAATAAAATGAATGTTTCTCTTTCAGTACTTTTGTTGTTCAGTACTTTTCTACAGGGACCAGTTCCTTCATCTTGGAGTACCATACAAACACTTATTGGGTCCGAGCTTCATAGCTCCGGCCTAAGCGGGCCTTAGTTACGCTTCACCTCCGTAGTTTGGGAAGCGGGGCGTGACAGGTTTTAGTAGTGGCATATGCAGGTTCCATCCTTTCTGCAAGTTCAGAACAATAGAAGTATTGACATTCATTTTATTATTATTCAGAAATTTGTACGAGTCTAATCTGTGTCTTTCTTGTCAATAGGATGGCAGGACGACGAAACACCCGATCCGAAAGCTCAGGCGATGGAGTTCCGGAAGATCAGGGTTGTGAGTTCCGCCAGTTTCTGGGCATGATGAGAGAGATACTAGACGTGCCGCATCAGTTGGTTCAGCAGTCCCACCGTGCTACCCAGGCTCCCCCAGCTGCACCACCACCGCCTCCGCCTGCCCCTCGAGCTGCTCCAGGAGTGAAGCAGATCAATGAGCTTCAGCCGAGGACATTTTCTGGGAAGAAAGGACCATTGGGTGCTGACGAGTGGATCCTGAGTACTGGGGAGAAGCTGGTAGCTGTGAAGATCCCTGATGATACCCGAGTTGAGATAGCTAAGATGCAGCTGACTGAGAATGCTAGGAACTGGTGGCGCATTGAGGAGAGGCGCCTGCAGAAGCCAGTGGAGTGGAAGACCTTCAAGTGTATGTTCAAGGAGAAGTATTTCCCCAAGGCTGCTAAGAGGGAGCTGTTGAGCAGGTTCATGGATCTGAAGCAGGGGGACATGACCGTCGACTAGTAAGAGGCAGAGTTTGAGATGCTGAGTCGCTTTGCCCATCATATGGTGAAGAAGGAGGAGAACCGAGCTGATCAATTTCGATCGGGACTTCGTCTGAAGATTCAGGCTTCTATGTCTTCGGTAGATTTCTCGACCATGGGAGCTGTGCTGAATGCTGCGAGGAACCATGAGACCATATCGCGTCTATCTGACCCTCCAGCTAGTGGAGGAAGGCGTCCCATGGAGCAATACCAGCCACCTGCCAGGCCGGGGATGAGACCAGTTCAGGCAGTGCTCTTTTAGAGGCCTGGAGCACCCGTGCAGAGTCAGAACAAGGGTCCTTGCCACTTCTGCAGCAAGCCAGGACATGTTCCGACCAACTGTAGGAGGAAGATGGGATTGTGCTTGGTTTGTGGATATGCCTCGCATGCTGCTAAGGATTTTCTGAGAGCACTTCATGCCGTAGTTGGAGCGCCAGCCCCGCAGCAGAGTAGAGCGCCTGCCTGAGTACAGAGAGGACCTGCTGTCCGTGGACCACCCTTGGCGCCACAGAGGCAGATGTTTCAGCGGGCAGTGCAACCCCAGAGGCCGGCTTACACCATAACAGCCGCTGAGACTGAGGACCTGGATGGAGTTATTGCAGGTATTTCTTCAGATCTAGTCTTTTATTTCGTAATTTAAACCT
>JAULAV010003937.1:0-24990 GCA_030789695.1 Scilla litardierei | reverse complement strand
AGAAAACGTGGGGTTTAATGTATTGTTGGTTGCAATTATGATATAGTAAAACACATGTATCACTATGCAATTTCATTTCTTTATTCTGTAGAAGTGATACTTTTATTTATATCAGCTTGCATTTACACCCGGCCACTAAATTATTCACCACACAAAATTGATCAGCATGCACAACGGGCAACAGAAAGGAACGTTGTGTGCGTTGAGCGAACCTTTCTACAATTACCCATGAGCAGAACTTCCTAATCAGCACACAATGGGCCATCAACGCGCACAACGGGTATAAAAATTTGGGGTTTTATGTTACAATTTGGGCTGGTACCTAATTCTGACAATGCCCATGGGCTTGGATCAGGGAACTAACACGTTTCGTCTTAAGACCATTGTGTGTGTGTTGGATCAACTGCCCGCCATCGCTCGGGGCCGTTCGGGGTTTGACGGCTCAGTCCGAGGGAATGTGATTCTTGTGTATTTGATGTACACTTCAGTTTAGGTAATCACATTGAATGAAGGACAGTAGCACGAAGATGGAATTCTCCCGCCCTTTGGGAGCGGGATTCGAAGTGCCTCCTTCTGTGAGACTTTGACATGCGTCCCCTTCTGACGGCTTGGATTCGAAGTGACCTTCCATATAATGCCTTTCTTCTTTTAAATTCTGCTTTACCCATTGCTAGTTACCCTGATTTTCATCTATTTTGCTTAGATGGCGGGTCAAGATTTCAGTCAAGACCTTCAACAACTCAATCCTCGACGACGAGGATATTCGGGTGGTCGGGGGAGTTCCTCTGGTCATGGGCCTGGTCGCACTGTGGGGGAGGACATTCTTGTGGGTGACCCACCGATTGGGGTGTCAAGGCAGGTGGGTGTTCCTCCCCATCCGCCCTTGGGCACGGCCGAACCTTCGCCCTTCATGGCGGATCAGATTGATGCTCCCGTCGTCTCGACCTCGTAGAGGGGGACGTGGCGGCCATCGAGCAGGGTTCCCGTGTGTTAACTGGGAATCAGGGGGAGATGAAGAGACGCTCTCACTCGTGGTTTGAAGGTCCCGAGGGGAAGCATAAGAAGAGTGAGAGTGGTCCAACTGGCGTGGCCGTCCAGCTGGCGCAGGGATCTGTCCTTCCAAGTGACCGCTCCTTGCTAAGGGGGTTCCTTATTGGGATAAACTGGCAGACTCTCTGGTATGGCATATCCAGCATGTCGGTCTGTTTCTTCTTCTACGACTATATTGTTGAGGGAGACATTCACCCCTTCAGTCTCGCAGGTTTCCACGCTTGCTGTAGAGGCGCAACGCTTCTCAGAGAAGGTAGATGGTCTTGAGTTGGCCTTGGCGTAGGAGCGCCTGAGGGCTGCGATGGCTGAGCAATCAGCCAAGGAGGCCCACCAGTTCAAACTGAGAGTTACAGAGCTTACCTCAAGGTGGGATGTTTGACGGAGGCTCTGGCTGTCGCCGAGAGATCGGCCAAGTATGCTGAGGATGCACTGTCCCTCGCCCGGGAGGTGCATAGAAAGGAGAAAGGCGATCTTTGGGCCGATATAGGCGACCTGTGGGAAGTGGCCCATGTTCGGATCGTAGCTGAGGTCCAGAGGGGTTATGGGGATGTTCTAGCTCCGAGGATCGCAGGGTCTCTCCGTGAGGGATTCCGAGCGTTCTCGGACATTTTAGCTGCGAAGATTGAGAGGTCCTTTCGGGATAGTTTCATAGCATTCGAATAGCAGGTCTGAAGAATGCTTCCCCACCACCGGTTGTCCCTGGTCAGTCTACTGGTTCTTGAGAAGACGAATCACCTGGCGACGCCTCTTCGCGACCTCCTGCATCATAGGTGGATCGAAAACACACAAAGATGGCCCGCGCACATCTCACATGCTTCATCTATGACAGACAAAGATGGCCAATATACTTGTGGCAAGTGACGTGATGTTGAAACTGAATACATCACATTTATTTGGAATCGAAGATGTTGTTTTCTCCGTCAGAAGAAGCACCCGATATTCTAGACTGTTTCATATAACATTGCCAATAGCCTGAAGGTGCCACCAATGAATCATCTCTCAAACTAAGCAATCACCTTCCCCGCGTTGCTTGAAAACTGTGCAGCCTCATTTCTCTCTATGCTCAGTAGAATATCTTACGAGTGCCATTATTGAATTTCATACCCCTGCCAAACTGTGATGTTGCAATATTCTTTATGATACTACATGATCTATCTCATTATACAATATATTTACTTAATTATGAATTTTTTATTTTCATCAATGCTTATTCTTCAACGCATAAAGGGGACAGAAGGCCAAGATACTTATGGGCTTCATTACATCAATGTTTTTCATACCACTGCCATTTTTTCTTTGGTGATGAGCTTGATGACTGAGCCCACAGGCATGGCCAAAATGCTGAAGAGGAAATCAACAAAATCTTTGCCAGCTTCAGCGAACAACACTCTCTTCCCTTTTATCTATGAAAAGCTTCAACGTCAGTTGGGTGGCCATCATCACTGCTGCAGCAAACAGGTGATGGTTTGTTTAAGCTATAGTCTCTGGTTGGGAGAGTGTGTGTATGTGGGGTTGGGGGGCGGAGGGTGTGGGGTGGGGGGTATGGGGGTGGGGGGTTGCTTGAATATGGTCAGAGTAATATTTGACCAAGGTTACTTCTTCCTTATGCCTTTCACAGCACTCGAAGAGTTCATGTGGATAGGGAAGCCATTTCCTTGGATGAGGATGAGTCTACAGTCAAGTGTAGCATTACTTCTTCCTCATGACTGATAAACATCACTCGAAGTGTAGAGGTTGAAGAGGGCTTGTGCGTAGGGAAGCCATTTATAGATGAATTAGACTGCCTTTGGATGAGGATGAGTCTACAGTAGAGTGACCGTGAGTCTACAGAAGAGACCCCGGGAGTCTACAAAGCAGTGATCGTGAATGTACATAAGATTTTATTCATCACGCACTTCTTCCTAAATTATAACTCGTTGTGCGCGGTATTAAAACAGGTTAGCGGAGAGTTTTATTACTCAGTGCGCACTACGGATTGTGCGCGTGTGGTAAAGGATTTTATTTTCGACCTAATATAATCAACACAAAAACGGGTAAAATTATACCCCGTTGTGCGCATCGATGAAAACCAGGTTACCTTCGAATAAATTAACTCCAAGCATACAACGTCATGTAATATATGTCCAGATTTTAACCAATGTGCGTGTCGATAAAAAAACATGCTACAAGCAAAAATTTCACCTAATGCATCGAATAGAGAAAGCACCGGATTCGCTAAAGGATTGGTGACGTATACCGTGATGGACGATCTCGCTGTGATGTCAATGTATTCTGCTATTTCCAGCATTACGTTGCTGGAACAAGTTTACAAAATTGATGGAGAAATATTACTCTTATGTCGATTGAACAATTGTGCTATCCAAAATACATATTGCTCAATGCGCACAACGGCAAAACTATATGCCCGTTTTGCGCTTTGAGCAGTTTTGATGAACCATAAATAATTTGCTCTCCGCGCACAACGGCCATATTCTTGCCGGTTGTGCGCGTTGAGCTATTTTATTTGAGGCTATAAATTTTGCTCAACAAGCACCACCACGGCCATACATTATTGGGAACAACACTGGCTGCTATCAATCTGTTGTAGATTCATGGGCATTCTTCTGTATAATCACAAGCAATTTGTTGTAGACTCACGGTGTCTCTTGTGTTGCTCCCAGTAACTCTACTGTAGTCTCATCCTCATCTAATGGCATCCAAATTCGTCTATAAATGGCTTCCCTTCCCACAAGCCCTCGTCAACCACTACAATTCTTGATGATATTATTCTATCTTATTCTATCTGATTCTAATTATATGATATTTTCTCTACAACATTCTATTTTTTCCTTCATCACTGCTGCATCCTCAACACTCAAAGATGGAAAATATACTAGCGGCTAGTGACATGATGCAGAAATTGAATACATCACAATATATTGATTCGAAATATTTGATCCTTCATATGTTCTGTTCGTCGTCATTGAAGCTATCACCTTCCATGCACACCCACTTCTTTGCAGACTTCACTGCTTGTATATGTTCTTTGATACTTAGTTGCAGATATCACTGCTTGATGATAATAAATGTTCTATCTTATTTTAAGTGTACCTGTACAATATTTTTACTTAATTATGCTTTGTTATGTGTTCATCACTGATTCTTCTTCAACGCAGACAGGGGACGGATGGCCAAGATACAAAGAAGCAAGTGACGCTGATGCAGCTGAAGGAGTAGGGCAACAAAGTTTAAATTTTTTTTCATGGTGGGAATCCATGTATCCCTAGTATAGTCCAGTGCTTGAATTGCTTAGTCAGGCAAAAACTGTGATGTTGCAAAATGTTTAGATGTAGTTTATACTTTGTTGTGTTATGTACATTTGAATGCATAAATGTTGTAGCATGTTGGAATACAGATCTTAATACAATGTCATTAAATTTGGGGCAATTGCATCACATTACAAAATTGCGTGATGCTTACTTGAAGTACCCACAATTACTCAGCTCGCACAAACGGCGACAGAATTGAACGTTGTGCAAGCTGAGCATAACTATCTACGATTACAAGCATTTACTTGACGAGCATAACCGTCAAAGTTAGTAACCGTTGTGCGCGTGGAGCATAACTGTTTACAATTACCCAAATTACCCAGCGCACACATCCGCAACATTATTGAATGTTATGTGCGCTTAGTAGGAAACCTGTAAAATTACCAAGTTTTGCTCAGCGCGCACAACGGGTAAAAGTTGTAATCGTTGTGCACACGGAGCTAAACTGTATACAATTACCCACCATTACTCATCGCGGACTGACGTCCCCCGGCTTTTAACTCATAAGAGTATAGTTGGATAGGGGGATACCAGATTTAAAATATTTGTACCGCTGATCGGCCCCGGATGTACACCCAAAGAACGATTATAGTTTTACCGCAAGCGCACGGTGTAGTGGCGAGCGGGCCGAACACGAGGAGGTGGTGTTGGCTCCAATCTATCCTAGGTTGGCTCGACTATGAATGTTTTGTTAGTGGAGATGGCTATGGTATGATGTAATGGAAATGGTGATGGATGTCGGTGTCGATGGTAAAGAAGTCGGTCAAATATCGATTCAAATTCAATATAATAAAAGCGTCCAGTGCTAGGGAAATCCCCACTACGAATCATCATACATCTCTGTGAATCGTGAATCTCAATATTACTAGACTTGTGTTGAGGTGAACTAGTCGTAACTGAATATAGAACCAATCTCACGCTCTCTCGCTATTGCCGGTCTATAGCAACCTAGATTAGGGCCCACTCTCGTGCAAACCCTAGCCTAAGCCGCTAGCATGAAGATCGACATCATCGTCCAATCGCTTCTCGAGCCCACTCTCGTGCAAACTCGAGTTACGATATAGGTTGTGATAGTTCGTATTCGTCCAATCTTTTGCAAACGAATATGGGTATAGATTTATAATAAAAATCCTAGATTTGGTCCAATCTCGTGCAAACCAAATCTAGAGAATCTCGATTATAAACCCAAATCGAATATCTAGGCCTTCCCATCGATCGGAATCCAATCTCTTGCAAACCCCAAATCGATGGAAATTCCTTGCTATCCGTAATAAATCGATCACAACCTAACCTCCTAGCAATTCTACCAATTTAGAAATTAATTTATCACAAATCTGAAATTAGATCCATATGGTTCATCCCCATGCCCTAGAAAAATAAATCTACTCAAGCATAGCAATAACGATATGAGAATCAATAAAAATCATTGCTTGCATACAAAAAGATAGAAAAACAAAGATTCAAATAACAAGAACAAAATACTTAGCTTTGATGAAGATCTTCAATCTAAATACAGCTTTTAAATCCAAGAGGGGGCCTAGGGCATGGCCTAACCTCTAAAATAATCACTAATAAAACATTTTGGGAACCCCTCTAATGATGGCTACAAAACCCTTCTATAGCCCCCAAAAACCCCAAGCAAAAGCCCCTAAAATCGCCCAAACAATCGTGACCAAACTGCCCCTGCGCAGCCCAAAAATCGCAACTTACGCAGCAGGTGGAACGGCTCACTCGGCCGAGTGACAAATGTCACTCGGCCGAGTGACAAACCCTGTAGATTTTCAGTAAGTCGGGGGTTTTCGGGGGTCTGTCTTCGGAGGTGACTCAGCCGAGTGGCTTTACTCACTCGGCCGAGGGGCATTCCATGCTCGGCCAAGTCGGAACTCTCAAGTCGACTGTAGATTTCCAGTAAGTCGGCCTCTTTTTGGATGGATTTTCCCGTGCCACTCGGGCGAGGGGATCTCCATACTCGACCGAGTGGTCTATCGTCACTCGGTCGAGGGCACGCTGATATTCTTCTGTTGTGCGTGTCTGGTCTAGTCGGCCGAGCGAGCTTCTTTGCTCGGTCGAGTGAGTGCTTCACTCGGCCAAGTGACATGCTGTAGATGCCCACGCTTCTTCATTTCTCCTCCTCGTCGCTCCTACGAAGTTCCTTCTTCTTCCACTCGTCTTCCATCGTTGAATGGCCCTCAAAAGAGCTGTTGGTGACACTCCGGAGTGGGTGCAAATCCTCTTGATCTCAAAATCACTCCAAATCGCTCCATATCTCCTGAAATACGACAAAAACAAGAAATAGTGAAAAGCGTCGCAATATTGTCGAATAATCGTGGAAAACGCGATATGGGCGATTAAAACGACATGCAAACATGCAGAAAAAAGGTGTAAAATATGGAGTGATCAAAATCCCCCAAGCTTGCCTCTTACTCGTCCTCGAGGAAGATAAGTAAAGAGACGAACTCGGGACATGAATACAAAGGAAATGAAATGAAAAAGAAAGAAAACGAGCTGGAAGGGGTCGCTAGATTATTCTCTCAGATCTCAAGCCACAAGCTACACATCACAATAACTCAGAAAATACGAATCTCATGCTATAAAGATTTCATATCTTATTTAAACATGGTACTTGCAAGCTTTTAAGAACAAAGGAAGGGACTCCCTAAATTCATGCAATCAACTCATATTCACAAAATGAATTTCATAGAATATAATATACAATTCATTGGCGATGCACTTTTCAATCAAAAGTTATAAATGAAGCATATAAGATACACACCAAGCATGCAATAGAGAATAGAATAAGAGTCATGGCATTCACATATTTATTTCAAATCATGAAAATTCTCCATATCTAATATATTTTGCAAAGTCTAAGCATTATCGAATATTCCCATTCATGCACGTCTCCACTCTAAGGTCATACTCACTCATTTGGTCAAATGAATTCACCCCCCCCCCCAAGCTTAGCTTGAGGCATCGCATCTAAAGGAATATGATAGTGGAAAATGGGATTTTTGCCTTGGGTTTCCCAAGTATTTTATGGCTCCAATAATGAGATAGAGAAATATCTTTCTTTTTCTTTTTGAACTTTTTGTTTCTCATTTTTCTTTTTGGATTTTTGTAGGAGCTATTTGATTTGTATTTTTTGGTTTTTGGCTCCTTTTTGGCTTTTTGGACTTTTGGAGCAACCTTTTTCTTTTGTAGGGATTTTTGGGAAATAAATGCGATACAAGTAGCTTTAGGAGGTGAACTCAAGTGACATGTAGAGAATAAAAAGATATATGTGTAGAAAGAAATAATGTAGCACTCGGTTCACTCTAAGATGTGCACGAACGGTTCAATAAAATAATACTTCAACTAAAACTCATATGTAAGCATGGATATTCTCAATCATTTCAATAAATAGTGAAGTCAAGCAGTAAAGTTTACACCCATATCAGGCATGCAACAGAAGGTGAACAATAAAACTAATGCTTCAGATATACTAATGATGCGTGAATCTTGGTGCATTTCCAACAAAAGCATACTAAACACTAATCAATACATTCATCTTCAATTAATATCATGCATTCATATAGAGGAATCATCAAAAGAATATATAAGCAAGCACATGGATAGCAAGACTATGGAATACTCAAAGTAGCATGGCAAGGAATAATAAACATCGTGATGGTTGGTAAAGCAATAAGAGATATCATCATACAAAACTCATCTAGCGGAAGAAGAGAAAGGAAAATAAAGAAATAAAAAATAAAAGAGAGGAAAGAAAAGAAAAACAAGCACACAACATGATGCATGAACACACATAAAAGGAAAATAATATGGAAAATTCAAAAAGATGATGCAAAATTTTGAAAAATTCTAAAAAAACCCTAAAAATAAAGTAAAAATGCAACTAGATGGCATGGAAATGCACTCTCCCAAGCTTAAACTTCAAATTGTCCTCAATGTGATCATAAAAGGAAAAATATGAGGAACAACGATAAATATGAGGGAGGTGAATGAAAAATGATGAAATAAATGACATGAAATCCTAATGCAACTACATGCACATGCAATGATGCATGAGAGAGCTTTCCCCCAAGCTTATGCTAAACAATCCTATTCAAATGACTCGATCAAAAATATCATGGCCTCACTAAGCGAGATCAAGTCAAACAAATAAGAAAGTAAGGTTTCACTTGAAAGAAATGCTCGGTGGTGGTGAGCAAAAGGGTGTGGTGTATCAAAATATGAAGAGGGCAATTAATATATATAACAGGTTTGGGGTGTAAATGATTATTGTTGCCGTCATATGAGGTGATATTTATTCAAGCAAATCTATACGGTCCTCTCGCTGTCGAGAGGATTCGTGTTTATTGAAAGCATAAAAATTCTACACTACTGGATTGATATCACCTATAGCAAAAGGCGGATCCAGTATCTTTGCTGGTGCAGGCAACTGCTCCAACTGTTCCTTCTGTGGCTCCGCTAGATGCGTGTGTCCACGGACTCCAACGAACTCCAGCAATGCATCCTCCAGTATTCCTACAAGGACTCCACCTGTACCTTGCAAAGAATAGGATGCATCAGTTCGCTGCAAAAAATTCACCCTCATAATAAAAGTATCCCAAAGAGGATCATCTATAGAAATTATGAAATAAATAATGGTAGATGATACTTCCCTGGAAATAATCCAATATCCTCCCGTGCTGTGATAGCTGTCTCCATGATGTCCTCTCTAAGCTGCTCAAGTAAATCTAGATCATATGTGTGGACTTTCTCGATAGGCTCGTCAAACTATGACACGTCCAAGCATACCTCCGATCCATAATCGTACGTGCACTACAAAAGGTATGACGTGTCAAAAATATCTGAATCAAAGTAAATATAAAATGGAATACATGATTCAGAAATGGGATGTGTAAAAATATCTCCCTGAGTTGGAGCAGTAAGCTCTGTGGGATAGTCCTCAACATCAGTGAAAGGATGAGGTGGCTGCGGGAGCTCCAATGGAGGAGGGTAGTGCTCGGGATCCTCATCCCGATGTACGACCTCCTCAGTGACAAGCTCTGGCTCTATGTGTAAGGCCTCCTCAAAAGCATGCTCTGGATCCGCATGTGAGGCCTCCTCATCAATATGCTCTGGCTCGACAGTGTGCTCCTTTGCCTTCTCATCAACTATCAATGTAGGCTCTCTCTAGAATGGTGATGCTAGCTGCTCATGTGTGTTAACTTGTGGGGATGTATCATGTGGAGGGGAATGCCCGCAAGCAATCCAAAAATATAGTCTATCCCCATCAAGACTGACATGGATGTCCTCCTCAATTGTTCCTGTAGCTGAAACATGGTTCATAACAAAATCTGCAAATCGTAGCTCAAATGCATCACCTGCTGTAATGCTCTCTGAACCAGTGAATCTCACTGACTCCAAGAGGCCCTCCAATAATCTCTAAAATGCGTCCTCCTCTGGCTACGCATATGACTCAATTTCTGCTTCCTCCACGGCCTCTTCGTCCATCCATTCTTTATATGCAATAGCTATATCATAGGATGTGGGATCGACGACGACACATTCTGGCTCTGGTAATATGACTGGTGATGCTTCTTGCCTATAAATGAAGAAGTAGAACTGATATCTTTGGAAATCTCTGCAATTTTAAGCATAAGCGCATTCATTTCAAGTTCCCTCTTCACCCATTCCAATTGAAGGTCGCCATTATCAAGCCTGGCCTGTATTTCAACTTGGTGTGCATGCATCTCATCAAAAAAATCCTTTGTTTCTCATCAAGCTCAGGCCAGTGCGTTTCCTCAAAAAAGTATTCTCCCATCTCAGCACTCTGATCAAAATAGTATTCTCCCGTCTGAGCACTCTGATCATAATAGTATTCTCCCATCTGAGCACTCTGATCAAAATTTGTGGTCCACGTAGTATAATTTATAGCACCTGATCAACAAAGATAAATACCTGGAGAAAAATATCAGTGGCACAAAAGAATATAGAAATGATAATAATGGTGGCAGGGGTGAAAATTCCCTTTTGTTTTAAAAAAATATTTTTTTTCGTAGTCTAATCAACCTAGTTGCGACAAATTGGCACCCAATGGGAAACACCTCCCCGGCAACGGCGCCAAAAACTTGATCGGCCCCGGATGTACACCTGTAGAACGATTGTAGTTTTACCGCAAGCGCACGGTGTAGTGGCGAGCGGGTATCGAACAAGAGGAGGTGGTGTTGGCTCCAATCTATCCTAGGTTGGCTCGACTACGAATGTTTTGTTGGTGGAGATGGCTATGGTATGATGTAATGGAAATGGTGATGGATGTTTGTAACGGCCGATACCAGCTATTCGTTATACGGCTATGCGTATAGCAATTTCGGGTACCTGATTGGTTTTGTTACTTTGTGTGGGAGTCGTGTCGTTGAGTCGTTAGAGCCGTAGCACTTGGTTGCGTTCTTAGCAAGCCACCCCGACGTGTGCCCAACTTAGAATTACCGTCACCTTTGGACCCCGTATCCTTTATACGCTTTTTGTTCACGTAGTCTTGTTCGTGCACGTATTTATTTTAGACTTTGTCGGTAACCGAACCCTATGGTGTGATATGCCGTTGTAACCCTCTCGAAGAATATTAAATTATGGAATTAATTTGGAATGTCATTTCACGGGTCATTCTCCCACGATTTGACTTTGTTTGTTGAGACGCCGCGATTTTCACTTTTGACGTGAGGCCTTTTTATTTTTAATTTCGTTTCTCGTTGTCGAAATTGTGATCCATCTCCTTAGTTGTGTTTCTCTCGTCCGTGCGATCACCCCAGTATTTATATCAAAATTTTAGGGCTCCGTTTGACCCACTTTCACTATTTTGCCTGACCTATTATATTTCGCCCTAAGTTTTGAGATTTTTTCCCTAAGAAATAATTATCAGAATCTTAATCTACTTTAAACCCTAGCCTTTTGTTTGTGTCTTGGCCGAACCCTATTGGAGACTCACACCATGTAGCAAGAGTGAGAGTAGGGGATGCTTACATAGTTAAAGTTATATTACTAGCTATTATTTTTGGAACCTAGGCCAAGCCCAACAGCTAACCTAAAAGACCTAGGGCCTAACCCACGTTATGCCAAGCCCATCCCCTATTTAATAGACAACTAGGTTATTTTTCTCCCAGCAAACATCCCAGCCGCCGCCATCTTCTCTTTTTCCCGACGTTACGTGTAACCCAGTGCCGTAACTCCTCATCTTCGACCTCCTCCCTCGCCTACACCGGCCTCGACGTAATCCCCGACCTGACCCCCCTCTCGTCGGAACCCAGGCACCACCAACAAGCTGGTACCCCGCCGTGGTAACGCCGGATCTCCCGCCAGGCACTTGTAACTTGACAGCGCTGCACGACGCGTCAGCAGGCCCGTACAGCCTCTCTGACCTTCTTCCGCCATTACCCCGGTGGTCGCCGCCCGTAGCACCGCCAAAACCCCGCTCAGCCGTTGTGGCAATCCTCGATGCAGTAGCTGGTTGCTGCTCTTTGCAGCAACACACAGCACCACCAAGGCTGCCGCGGCAGCGTCGCCAAGCGCAGGACGCCGGCAGACCCTCCCCTCCGCCACTGTAACGACAGCGATAGCTTGTTCCCCGCCGCAGCAGCGACTTTCCTTCGTGTGGCAGCGACGTGCGTTTGCCCTCGGGTTGTTGTCGACTTCCTACGCGTTGTTACGACGTCTATAGCCTTTGTTCGCCACTGACGTTATGAGACAACTCCTGGTAGTTACATCGAGGATCATCTCTTCGTAACGGTTAGTGAACGTCTGTTTTTATACTATATACCCAGTTGCTAATAGATTTCGAACTGCGATAACGGGCAGCTAGTGGACCTAATTATATGAAGTTGGCATGCTGAATGAATGAGTTGGTAACTTGCACGCTTAAACTCCTAGCAACCGTTAGTTTTAGGTCGCTATGGTAATAACGTCACTGAAGTCTTTATAACCTGTAAGCTACCATGTATTGGTTGTTGTCAGACGTTGAAACTTATTTTCATCATGTTAATAATAACATATCTCTAAGTTAGGGATTACCGTTATTGGGCTATAATTGTCATAACTGTATTATCATTAACGTTTGAATCTTGAAACACATCAGACTATTAGGATGATTAGTGACATTAATAATATGATGTGGACCCCGTTACGAGTTGGAGAACCTAAATAAAATTAAATCGCTAGACGGTAACAGGATTGTTGAAAAGATTTTTCCGTCGTTGCGTACCTAATTGAACATGTGTTTAATCAAACAGGGAACCTGTCGTTTCATGCCGTACGTGCTATAGGAATCCAACCCCTGGCGTCGCTACCCGACGCCAGAGTATCTCTCGCGTCGTGTTGAGGTAAGATCTGCCCCGTGGGAATCACCACTTGCCTGTTAATCAACTAAAATTGGTAATTTCTGATGGTTGTGTTTCACTAATCAAGAATTAATAAATTGGGATGTAGGCTGGACTGCGAACTGAACACATAGGTAGTTTGGACTCTGATTGATCGTGACTTCAGCTTGGTCGTTCAGGCAAGTGAAACTTGTCCGTTGCCTGTTTCGGCCATGTTTTAGGCCACTTTTTGTACCGTATCGTAAAAGAGACTAGGCAGTGAAATGATATCTTCCTAGACGCCTATTTGATCTAGTTTGACAATGAAACTAGATCCGTCACCTCATTTGATCTTGCTTGACAACGAAGCTAGATCCAACCCCTTTAACTTGTTTTGTTCATGCATTTGTAAACTGCCATGTTTAAATTCCTTAACTGTACGCATTTAAATTACAGCTTGCCATGTCATGCCATCCATGTCTGATTGTTGCATTCGTAGCACACGCTACTATACTTGTACTTGCTTGTTGAGGCTAGGTGCACCCCTATGCCATATTGAGAAACACTTTCTGGCTCGTGATCCAGAAGCGAGCATTCATGTTCGGGGGTAAAGCCCTGGCTCGATACACGTGGAGGGGTAGGGTTGAGCGACCACTCAGCGTAGAAGTGTGCCCGTACAGCCACTTCAGCTGTAAGGCGTGAACTCTGTGCACGACATGAACACGTGACTTGTGATTGTTAGTAGTTTGCTACTCTTTCCATGCCATGCTAATTGTCCTCTTGTACTTGTTGTAGTACTTTACTTTACCTGTTGCACTCATACTTTAACTGCAATGTCATTGCATCATGCTAGAACTGCTAGGTTGCTTTGCTTTACTTTCAGTTTCCTTGCAAAAGTCTCTTGTAGACTTGCTGACATGTGCCACTTGCTCTTTTGGGTGTCACATGTTAGACCCTGAGCCAGAGACCGTTGCTGAGGGCGAGGTGTTCACTGACGCTGAGCCTGAGCCTACGTTAGACGAGGAGTTTGTGGACACCGGTGACCAGTCTTAGAGACGGTTCTGAGTTACTTTTATTTTAGGTTGCTGTTAGTTGTCGGTGCGTAGCACCTTTACTTTGTACATTGTACTTTTGTCGGCCATGTTTGGGCCTTAGACTCTTTTCCTTTTTAGCCTGGTGACTTTTCTGTGATGTTGGAACTTATTTTATGGATATTCTGAGATTGCTTTTGTCTCATTATCTTTGTTTCGTATCGCATTTGCAAGGACCTGCCATTTGAAGTTTTATTGATGCTTATCAGGCTTGTAGCTTCGCAGCTTCAAGTCTGTACAGACCTACTCACGCCTCGCCTCCATATTTTTGGGAAGCGGGGCGTGACAGTGTCGGTGTCGATGATAAAGAAGTCGGTCAAATATCGACTCAAATTCAAAATAATAAAATCTTCTAGTGCTAGGGAAATCCCCACTACGGATCGTCATACATCTCTGTGAATCGTGAATCTCAATATTACTAGACTTGTGTTGAGGTGAACTAGTCGTAACTGAATATAGAACCAAGCTCACGCTCTCGCGCTATTGCCAGTCTATAGCAACCTAGATTAGGGCCCACTCTCGTGCAAACCCTAGCCTAAGCCGCTAGCATGAAGATCGACATCATCGTCCAATCGCTTCTCGAGCCCACTCTCGTGCAAACTCGAGTTACGATCTAGGTTGTGATAGTTCGTATTTGTCCAATCTCTTGCAAACGAATATGGGTATAGATTTATAATAAAAATCCTAGCTTTGGTCCAATCTCGTGCAAACCAAATTTAGAGAATCTCGGTTATAAACCTAAATCGAATATCTAGGCCTTCCCATCGATCAGAATCCAATCTCTTGCAAACCCCAAATCGATGGAAATTCCTTGCTATCCGTAATAAATCGATCACAACCTAACCTCCTAGCAATTCTAGCAATTTAGAAATTCATTTATCACAAATCTGAAATTAGATCCATATGGTTCATCCCCATGCCCTAGAACAACAAATCTACTCAAGCATAGCAATAACGATATGAGAATCAATAAAAATCATTGCTTGCATACAAAAAGATAGAAAAACAAAGATTCAAATAACAAGAACAAAATACTTAGCTTTGATGAAGATCTTCAATCCAAATACAGCTTTTAGATCCAAGAGGGGGCCTAGGGCATGGCCTAACCTCTAAAATAATCACTAATAAAACATTTTGGGAGCCCCTCTAATGATGGCTACAAAACCCTTATATAGCCCCAAAAACCCTAGCAAAAGCCCCTAAAATCGCCCAAACAATCGTGACCAAACTGCCCATGCCAGCCCAGAAATCGCAACTTACGCAGAAGGCGGAACGGCTCACTCGGCCGAGTGACAAACCTTGTAGATTTCCAGTAAGTCGGGGGTTTTCGGGGGTTTGTCTTCAGAGGTGACTCGGCCGAGTGGCTTTACTCACTCGGCCGACGGGCATTCCATGCTCAGCCGAGTCGGAACTCTCAGGTCGACTGTAGATTTCCAATAAGTCGGCCTCTTTTTGGATGGATTTTCACGTGCCACTCGGGCGAGGGGATCTCCATACTCGGCCGAGTGGTCTATCGTCACTCGGCCGAGGGCACGCTGATATTCTTCTGTTGTGCGTGTCCGGTCTGGTCGGTCGAGCGAGCTTCTTTGCTCGGCTGAGTGAGTGCTTCACTCGGCTGAGTGACATGTTGTAGATGCCCAATCTTCTTCGTTTCTCCTCCTCGTCGCTCCTACGAAGTTCCTTCTTCTTCCACTCGTCTTCCATCGCTGAATGGCCCTCAAAAGAGCTGTTGGTGACACTCTGGAGTGGGTGAAAATCCTCTTGATCTCAAAATCACTCCAAATCGCTCCATATCTCCTGAAATACAATAAAAACAAGAAATTGTGAAAAGCATCGCAATATTGTCGAATAATCGTGGAAAAAGCGATATGGGTGATTAAAACGGCATGCAAACATGCAGAAAAAAGGTGTAAAATATGGAGTGATCAACCGCTAGCGCACGGTGTTGTAGTGTGGCTTGGGGGTCGAACACAGGGAGGCGTGGTTGTGCTTGTTTCTAAGAGGAACCAATTCACCCTACGGGTGAGCTTGCCCAATCGATAGATGGTTTGTCACGGAATGTAAATACGGAGGATAAACAATATGAAGGGAAACCCGGGACTTCGGTTTCCACCCTATCATGTTTTCTCACTATTACGACCGGTGGATAGGAATACGATCGGAATTAGGGTTTAGTGGTGAGACGTTGCCTCTAAGAGTGATACCAGCGTCCCACGGGCGGGTCGGTGCCCAGGATGATACCCCGGATTACCCAGGTTCGGTCTTTGGGCATTCCCATGTCCATTAACACTGACCGACTCCGGGAGCACTAAGCTCACAACGATAACTCCCAACATCTCATCTTGCCGCTCCCGCGCGCTAGGATTCGATGTCTACGCTAAGGGCGTGAGCTATGACTAGGGAGTCAACCGCCAAGTTTATTCCCCCTTGGCCCTACGGTCAAAGGCGGTCTTTTTCCCACCGATGACAATGAAACACCCTGCGTAACCAAT
This sequence comes from Scilla litardierei, assembly GCA_030789695.1. NCBI lineage: Eukaryota > Viridiplantae > Streptophyta > Magnoliopsida > Asparagales > Asparagaceae > Scilla > Scilla litardierei. The sequence continues at coordinate 8,719 of JAULAV010003937.1, read as the reverse complement.
AAATCCCTATTACCTATCGGAATTCTAGTCCTATGGACGCATCAGGGAGAACCCACGAAGGGGTTTCCATCAAAATCCTAGATTTGGGAACTACTCACACATTATAGATAAAAAGCAATCTAAATGAAAATCGACCATAGAAATCATAATCAGGAAATTGAAATAAAGTAGCAGCAATGCTACTAAGATAATATCAAAGTTTCATAAAGATCAGAACACTTACAAATAACAATAAAATTCCAGCCGTCACAAGTAGAGAAAAACAGGAAAAAAATACAACTCTCCGTTTCTGAAAACCTAGGCAGCTATTTATAGAAATCGACTTCACGCGATGAGTTGAAGAATCAACCGATCGGGTGAGCTGCTACGTGCTTCGGCTGCGAGCTTCAGAAATTTCACCTGCTCGCTTGACCTGACAGGTTGGCGCAAGCGGGTCGTCGTTTGAAGGGATGCGGCCATCGGGTGAACCGATCGGTTGAGTTATCAACCGATCGGTTGGAATTATCGCTCAAAAGATAAGAGACTTCAGTCGACTTGGCACGGTCAGCGGGCCGTCGGGTGAGCTCTCCGGGTCGTCGTTCGTAAAATTAGCTACAGAATAACCGATCGGGTGAAGGTCACCCGATCGGTTGGAATTCAGCTCCAATTTCCCAAGAACTCTGTTGGGATGAACCGGTCGACGAACCGGTCGGTTGACCTTGCACTTCGCTTCAGCTTAAGTCCGAGTCGGACACGCGTGCATCACCCGGTCGGTTGGCTGAGTCCAACCGATCGGGTGGGGGCTGAAAGATGGCAATCTTCGTCGTTTGGCCCCCCTGGATCGTGCGTGACTCCTCCTGTTGCTCCGGGGACTTATGATATCTTCGATATGTGTCCACTACACTGTCGATCTCCTGCAAATACACAAAAGCACAGAAAAGTGAAAGAAAACTAGAAAACATGAGAAAATGGATATGGGACGGCGGAAAATAACAGAAAAACACAAAGAAGACGTGCGTGAATATATAAAATACACACACGTCAAAATCCCCCAAGCTGAACCCTTCCTCGTCCTCAAGGAAGACGAGTGAGAGTAGGAGCTCGGAGGGAGAAAATAGAGAGAAAGAGAGAAAGAGAGAAATCTAAATCCTAAATCGCCCATCAGGGCCAACAAAATCAACAACGCCACACCAAGCAAGTAAGCGACAAATCACAACACTAAACCAAGAAAAACGAGTCCATACGAGTGTCGTGGACGCACGCGGTGAAGCGTAAGTGAGTGTGGTCGCGTGCTTGCAGACGGTGTTACTATCTACAATGAGCAATAGAGCTCCATATACACAAATCCAAGAAAATACCCTAATATAGATTTGATTTGAAATAAGCGGTGAATAGATAGCTTAAGCATGTAATGGAACAGAGTAAGAATCGAATCGTATCATGCGTCAGGGACTCCACAACTAGAGACTAGGAAATCACCACATTATCGCCTAAATAATAGCTAGAAGGTCCCTATTCCAAGTGTTTTCGAAAACTATGGGGGTTGAGATGATGTGGAGAAGAACACTCTGTGCAAATTCTCGCCTTCCCTTTATTCTCGGTAGGTAGGAAAATATTCACACTGGAATTTTTTTGGGTTTTGGATATATGTATTTTTTTTTGGTTTTTGGCTATACATATATATTTTTTCTTTTCTTTTCTCTTTTATTCTCTTTTTTTTGGGTATATACATATATGTACTCTCCCAAGTGGGAGAACGGTACATGACGAGGGGATTTACACCAAGTAAAATAAAAAAGAAATCGGATTCTAGAAACTTGGGCAAGGGAGATTTTCTTCGCTAATCAGAGCATAGGCTAAATGGGTTATCCTAGTCCTAACTGTGGAATCCCGACACATGCGAAATGAAGTATACGATATAAATATAGCATGCACATAGAAGCAGAAAGGAGAAGCAAATACTGCATATTCAAATCGAAACATGATAATCTAGGGGTCATTCCAAGACATGTATATAAATCAAAATCACAAAGTAGAAGCACGCCGTAAGCTAAACACGACACATGACTCATACAAAAGCAAAATAGACCCACAATGCATGAAATGCAAGAGGACTCAGCTTCCTAGGGTTAGTGAATGTGATTATCGAAGCCATGCTAGGTGTGTGTGTGATTCTGTGGCAATTCATCATTTGGGGTCATCTCTAAGAGAGAGAGGAGAAAAGGGAAAGAAAGAAAAAATAAAAACACGGTGAAAACAACTCAAAAACGAAGAAAAAGACACAAAACGACGCACGAAGTACGACTCCCCCAAGCTGAAACTTGCAGTGCCCTCAATGCAATAAAAGTAAATACGGGAGGGCAATGAAAAATGGGGGGAATACGCACCGACACAAAGAGAAATGAAAAACGAGGAAAGCACACATACGAAACTGAAAAATAAAGAAAGAGGAAAATAAATACAGAAAAAGAACGATAGAAAATCACACCACACAACGTATATAGACAAACACAATACACAGAAAAAAAATACGACAAAACACACACAAAAGTCGACTTCCCCCAAGCTGGACATGATAAAGCTAGCAATATGATGTGCTCAAGACGATGCAGAAATATGCTATGGGGAAGTTAATCGGAGTCGCTTTCGGTAGAATGGTAAGGAGATGGCGAGGAGGGTGGTGAATAATGGTAGAAGGAATCCTCTGAGGACGAAAGAGAGGGTGTGCGAATAGGTGAGGGAGGAGCAACAGGCTGGACCACCGGAGGATCGAAATTTAACGATAGATCGTGATGGATAATCATGGCACCAGGTGAACCAATACACGGGTGCCAATTGGGAGGATCCAAGGGTGGAAAGTGTACGAGTGTGGAGTACCAAGGATCTGGGTAGAACTCCCATGGTAGATGTGAAATGTGTATGGGGAGGCACTCCGGAGATGAGGGCGGAAGGATGGCAAAAGGAGTGTTGGCAGGACTGTAGAGGTAGACCACACACTCCTCACCAAAGGGAGTAAGCATACCGATTTCGATCAAGTAATCGCGATCGATGCGGCTGCGTCCCGGTAGAATAGGGAGGTGGGGCGGCAGTCTCAAAACACTGCTGACAATAAGAGTAATCATCCCACCGCAGCAGATAGATCCAGAGGTAGCGCGGCTAACAGATAAGATCTCATGGATGTTCCAATGAGCGATGTTTATGGGTAATGGGATATAACCATGGATCCTGTCGTGGGACATGGCGTAAAGAAAGAGGAGATCATCCCGGGACACCGTGGAAACATCCACGCGGGAGAAAATGGTGTTAGCAAGGAAGCAATGGGCAAAGCGGTAGCACAGATGAATGATGTAGGAGGCGAGAGCTACCGAGGGAAAAGTGGCATACCGGGTGAACCGTTGCCAAACACCATCGTCACGAAAGTATGAAAAGATATCAGACCGATCGTGAGTTGAACATTCATCATGACGATCGGGGTGTGGGAAATTCAGAATATTGTTAAGCTCGTGAAAACTCATGGGAAAATCGCAATTGAAGGTGCGGAAGGTAAAACCATGCTCGGACACTTTAAGAGAACTGAGGAACTCGAGTGTGAGATTCCTATGTGTGTGCGCATGGGTACGTAGATGGTAATCGCAACCTATGAAGCGAAAACCCTAGATTCAGGGGGAGTAAGATATAATGAATTGGGATTATAAAATCCTAGATTTCATGATTTCATGAAAATCATTTCATTCGTTCATATCTTACTTGCTTGCTTCATTTGATGTATAGATGCCCTTATATCCATTGACTAACTTGATTGGCATCAATGTAGGGGGATAAGTTTTCTTTACGCACAATTATTTATCTTTTTGTTTTTGTTTATTTGTCATCGTCAAAAAGGGGGAGAATGTTGAGTATTGGACTTCTCCCTACTTGGTATTAATGATGAACAAACATAAATACTTGTGACTAATCCCCTATTTACAGTTAATCCATTGCCTAAGCAATTCATGAAGATTAATTAGCAATGGATGTCACTCAAAGATCATTGAAAGCAATACAAGTGGATTGGATGATCCAAGATGGTGATTGAAGCTCCTAGAAGACTTCAAGCTCATACTTTGGATAGAAGAGCGAGTTTTAAACAATGTAATTTTCTTTGTCTCTTCTAGTATGTAGCTTAGAAGTAGAACTAAGTTGGGCCACACATACATCTTCATTTCAGTCCTAGGAAACCAATAGATCACTTTTCCTTAGACTCCAATTCATTTTTATCAAGAATGTGCATGTTGTGATTTCAACAGTCGACTGCTGAACGATTTACAGTCGCCTATCTAAAAACAGTCGACTGTGATTTATTCTACAGTCGCCTGTTATGCTCATGCTTAATCGGTTAATTTTTGGGCTCTCTAAACTTTAACTCTTTCATGCGACTGATGTACATTTTACAGGCTCCTGTCCAAGAGACAGTCGACTGTGATTTGTTAATCAGTCGTATGTTTATCTTCAGCCTAAAGATCATTTTCCTTTTTCATTTGGCTAGTCAACTGATGTTATATTTGTTGGACGCAACGATCTAGGAACTCTAGTTTGATGATGACAAACGTGTGCGAACTATTTAACGTGAGTGCTAAGTGTGTTTCAGGAATGGCAAAGTCGTTATTCTGAGCGTTGGAAAATTTTCTATCCACATAGCTAATGGACTTGGTCAAAGTGCCATTCACATAGCAAAGATGATTGAATCAAATCAATTGGTGATTGGTGCAAATCCAATTGATTTTTGATTTTATCAAGTCAAATGCCATGGAGATCCCATTCAAAATTCGTATTTCAAATCCTATTAATCTTACTTGAACTCCTATTCAAACACCTAATCAAATTCCTATTCATATTCAAATCAAATCCAAATCCCCCAAAATCTTCATTAAGAGATCTCCTATTCATATTCATATTCAAAGTAACCCTAGTCCTATATATACCCATCTTCTTGGGTTGAAGAAGGGTGCAGCATACATCACAAAAGAGAGAGGCGGCCATATTCTCCAAGAAAATAGCAATCTCACGCATACATTTACAAAAACCCTAGCAAACGTCTTTAAGCCACAAGCTTCTTCTCAAAGAGCTTCACGTAAACAACTCCCAACATCAAAAAATATGCTACCCATGTAATCTCAAAACGACAAGAGTTCACGCAAATCTTTTTCACAAACCTCCTCCTACATCTCCCAAGGCCAAAAGTTCTTCACGACATCATCTCCCAAAGCCTCGGAAGTACCTTTATCATCATGCCATCAACGCTGTCGACCCACGAAGTTCCCACCAGAGTAAAGGAAGCTGCAAATGAGTCCACAAGTCGGAGCCTTCATCGCTGCTGCTGGCATGAAAACCGCCGCCATCGGAGAACGACGCCTTCGTTCAAACCCTACTGCTACAGTCAAAGACCTCACCGTCGACACCGTGACGAAAGGCTGAAGAAGAAGTCGAAATCATCGCTCCGAAGTCGCTGTGCTCGAGTCGCCGACATCTGCTGCTGTCGAAGCAAGAGCTGTCAAAGTCCCCCCGTCGCACGAAGTCGTCGCCGTCGCCGATCGAGCAAAGCAAAGAAGGCCGTCGCTTGCGAATCCTCACCATCGAGCGAGCGACAACATTGACAACCTCCTGTGGCCATCGCCGTTGAAGTTGAGCTGCTGTGAAGAAGATTGACGCCGACGAACTCTTACCGTCGAAGAGTTGCTGAGGGATACCGCTGTTGAGTATTGGACTTCTCCCTACTTGGTGTTAATGATGAGCAAACATAAATACTTGTGACTAATCCTCTATTTTACAGTTACTCCATTGCCTAAGCTAATTATGAGGATCTACTTGCAATGGATGACACTCAAAGTTCATTGAAGGCAAATTACATGGATTGGATGATCGTAGATGATGATTGAAGCTCCGTGAAGACTTCAAGCTCATACGATGGAAAGAAGAGAGTTTTCGTCAAATATAATTTTCTTTTATCTCTTCTAGTATGTAGCTTAGAAGTAGAACATTGATGGAGCACTCACACACATCATCATTTCTGTCTTAGGACATTATTAGATCATTTGTCCTTTGACCCCAATCCATTTCTTTAGTGATTGTTCTTGGATTTTTTATAACAGTCGACTGCTGAACGTTTTACAGTCGTCTCTCTCAAAAACAGTCGACTATGTTTTGTTCGACAGTCGCCTGTTATGCACAAGCTTTTAACAATCTAATTTTGGGCCTCTCTGTTTATTTCGCTCAGGCTACTGACGAACGATTCACAGGTGCCTGTCCTTTGACAGTCGACTGTGTTTTGTATATCAGTCGCATGTCTATCTTTTGCCCAAAACTTCGTTGATCTGACTTTTACGGCCAGTCGACTATTGTTGAATATACAGTCGCTTGTTCCTTGGATCAGTCGACTGTGTATGCTACAACAGTCATCTGTCTGTGAGCCAACTTATTGACTCTGCTCTTTGGAAATTCTCAGGGTATTTGACAGTCGTCTGTATAAGGATTTACAGTCGCCTATTTTGATTAACAGTCGACTGTATTATCTGCATCAGTCGTCTATCCTGTTATCTTACAGGATTTCCAGATTTCAGTCTGCTTACCATCTCTCGGCCAGTCGCATGTAGAAGGATATACAGTCGCCTGTTGGTTTAACAGTCGACTGTCTTTGCTTCATCAGTCGACTGTCCACGTGGTAAGTTACCGTTATGAATTACCTACCCTTACTGACTGTGCAACAATCGACTGTGATTTTTTCAACAGTCGACTGTCGCGAGTTCAGATTCTATCCGTTGAGAATTTTCTCACGGATTTCAAAAGAGTTTTTGCCTAAACTGTTTTGTGAATTTAAGAAACCTATAAATGGGTCTTCTACTGTTCCATTGAGTGGTTACTAATTCTTCCAAGCTTTCATCTCATGCTTTCATTCTAAAGTTTAAAGCTCTCAAATCCAAAGCCCTAAGAATTCCAAATCTTTGATCTCTTGCTCTACAACCTAGAACCAAAGAGCGATCCTCTAGGAAATTGGTGCAGTCAAGAGAAATGGCTTTCTCCTCTCTTCCAAGAGAGTCTTCAACACACAACACATCACTCCTTCAAGTTCTACTTCAAGACATAGGTGATTGTAAGTGTTGCTTTTAGATTTCATTACTTTCGTATATTGAATTTGCTCTCGGGTTAAGCGATTTGCTTGCTCCCAAGTTGCGGGAGTCAATGACATTGATTGTATTCGATTTCACTTGTAGGGTTGCTACAAGTGGGTTTCTAAGGAAATCTCAAGTTAGGGTTCTAATTTGAGTATCCGGAGGTATCCAGGTGGAAGGGACGTAGGATTACCGGGAACAAGTCGGGAAGTGACTTGGGTAATCCGAACCCAAGAAACATAATTGTGTTTGCATTTGTTTCTTATTTGGGTTCATTTCTAATTCCGCACTTTAATGTTGGTTAGCATTTTAATTTGGTGTAACAATCGTTTTAAATTGCTTAAACACTATTCAACCCCCCTTCTAGTGTTTTCTCCATAGACAGGATCCCCTACAATTGGTATCAAAGCGCAAGGTTATACCTATGGCATCCAACAACAACAACGTTCCTCTACCGACTTCATACAACAATCAAGATCGTGATGGAGCGTCCACACTTTTCGAAGGTCAATCTACGGTACGTCCTCCACGTTTCAATGGTACTAATTTTGGATATTGAAAGTGTAGGATGGAGACGTTCCTTAGTAGTGCTTCTCTTTGGAGAACTCTCCACAAGGAGTACGTCGAGCCCATCGAAGAGGACTTCGAGAAATGGACGACTTCCGAGAAGTCCGCCGAAGTCAACAACGCTAAAGCAATGAATGCTCTTCATTGTGCGTTGGACCCGAATGAGTTCAACAAAATATGCACATGTAAGAGTGCATATCAAATATGGAACCATCTCATCGTTACCCATGAGGGAACGAATAAGGTAAAACTTTTAAAGTTTTATGTTACCGTGCAAAACTTCGATTTTTTTCATATGCAGGAGAATGAGAGCATAGCATCGATGTACTGACGCTTTACCGACATCACAAATGAATTGGAAGCCCTTGGCCAAACATACACCAAAGCTGAAAAGGTAAGGAAGATCATCATGGGAATGACCTCCAAATGGGAAAGGAGAGCGATCTCCATCGAGGAGGTCAATGATCTGAAGAATTACACAGTCGTGAATCTTATCGGGACTCTCATGTCTTATGAGGTACGACGAGAGAACCGATTAAAGATTCGGGCTATGATAAATCCTTCGGAGGCCAAGAAGAAGGCTTTGGCATTCAACGCCAATTCATCATCCTCCGATAGCAAAGATTCGGAAGATGAGAAGGATTTGGGTGAAATGGCCCAAATGGCGAAGAAGTTCCAATGCTTCTTTCGCAAAGGTAAATTTCCCTCCAACAAACGTTTTGAGTCTACTAATGCTACTTACTCTCTTTGTTTTAAGTGTAATAAACCAGAGCACATCAAGAAGGATTGCCCAATGTTAAAGAACAAAAAGAAGTGGAAGTCACCTAAGTACCACAAGTCCAACAAGAACAAAAGAGACAAGAAGAAATGACTTGTAGGTACCTTAGATGACTCAAGTGAGGACTCATCTAGCGATTCCAATGATGAGAAGGGTGAGAGCGCCCACATGTGTTTCATGGCCCGAGAGGATCCACTCTCCAATTAGAGTGATTCCGATACAGATGAAACTGAGGTAACAATGGATGAAC
>JAULAV010003936.1:0-49998 GCA_030789695.1 Scilla litardierei | reverse complement strand
GAACTGCATGATTAGTCCATGAACACTTCTATTAATCCACTAGTCAGTATACAAACTAGTTGGTTTGTGAGATATCTAAGGTAAAATAACTATGATTAGTGGTAGTGTGTGTATGTGAAAATGGTGAAATATAATGATCTAAAACATAAAGAAAAATTTAATTATATCAAGAACTCATAAATTCTTAATTTGAGAAGATTATGACAAAGTTACTGAAAGGCTTGTAAGCATACCCATTATTCATGTTTTGTAAACTTATCATCATGCTTATATGTTTCATTTAGAGCTGCAAGATATGTTAGCATATGTAATATGGTTTGTTAATCATTAAGAATTTTATTAGTAGATTCCGATATTCAGCAGAGTGCAGTTAGAATGAATTCATTGTTGGTGCCTTAGCTCGATTTGGTTTTGTGCACCATCTCATCCTTCTTTTTTTTACTTCTAAAAATGCACATTTTATTGTTGGACCTATTGCGTTAAATGTAAAAAAATAGAAAAAGAATAGACGGTTTGGATATTGTGCCTGTTGGATTGGATTAAAGATACAATAAAGAATGGGTGGGCTGTATTCGGGTCAATTTAGGGTTAGGGATGAGAATGGGCATGCCCAAAGCCTATTTGGGCTTTCAATTGGGCATGCCATATCATCATCCCTACAAAATCCTTCACAAATCATTTTAGGATTTGTGAATGATTTTGTAGGGATGATGATGTGACACGCCCAATTGAAAGCCCAAACGGACTTTGGGCATGCGCATTCTCATCCCTATTTAGGGTAGGATACCTCAGCGTTGGTATTAGGAAAGTGGGTTGTGAAGTCATATTGCCAACTATAAAAAAAACATAAAAATAAACTCATCCTCAAGCAACTCATCCATCCACAATGACAGAGAATTAATACATGCATCCAAATGTACAGTAATCAGCAAGCCATCTATCACGATAGCCAAAAAGGAGAGGCAAAAAGAACAGGAAAAGGGGGAAAAAACATGAAAAGCATGATATCACGTAGTTCAAATTATTCCAAGCAAACATAGTACTGTCAGTACATTGCCAACTCCTCATATACGATCCGAGTACCAAAAACCAATTCTAAGCCAGACCTCAGATCTGGCCCTAGTACTCAGATATGGGAGCAAAATTTATACACATAAATCTAATCCAACCCCTCTAGTTTTTACCAATGAGAAGTTGTATGTAGTTTGGGGGAGGGAAGCAAATTAATTAATCTACCCAAATTCATTGGTTCAGTGGTATCTACCACACTCCTGAGTGGTGCTTGGATCCATCATATAGTACTCCATGATCCTCCCAAGCTCATCCCAGCTCCCATCCTTTACGAACTCGTTCGTGTTCGGACTTGGCGCGACGCCGCCGGCCGGATGCAATGCGGCCATCGCCGCGGCCGCTGGTGCCTGCATCCCCGCAGGATTGATCCACTGGCCTCCATACAACTGATCGCGGTGGTCCTCAATGTTGTAACCCGTGATCATCCGATCGCCTAGCTGAACACTTGCCGCACATCCCAAGTACATGTACTCGTCCCCGGCGCTGTCAGACTCGAAACTGCTAGTCTTGGAGCCCGAATCAGCTGGTGTCTGCTTGGGCGCCGCAGACTGCTTCCACCCATGTGTGCCGTACTTCTTGAACGACACATTCCGCTTGAAGATCCGACATATCGTCCATATTTCCTATACAATCAGTTTATATGAATTTCAAAGAAATAGGAGATAAAACAAGTCAACTAATTGGATTTTATATAAAAAAAACCAATATAAACATACAGCTTCCTGCATGCTGGGGGAGCAGGACTCGGCGTCCGGGTGCTTCGAGGGGAGGCGGAACTCGTGCATCATCCAATCGGTCTTGGTGCCTTTGCCGGCGCTTCCTCGATAGTAGACCAGAGATTTCTTCAGGCCGACGCAGTCGCCGGAGTCGGAGGTGGACGAGTGTATCGGCCTGTCGATGCCAGTCGCCTTCCAGAATCCGGAGCCAGTCACCCTGTTAGGCCTGATGCTGTTCCTGTACTTCCTTCCCCTCAGGCAGAAGAAGTACCATTCCTTCTCCCCTCCCACCGTGCTAACCTCTGCTCGACCACCACAATCAACCACACCCAAATATTAGAGGACTAATTATTTTGTCCTAATCAAAGAAATAGCCCCACAAGCTCCCAAGCTTCATGATCAATATTCATAACCTAGCTAGCACAGTGGCATGCTGTTTTGAAGTAGAGATGAAAATTGGCAGGTAAAAGTTAGCTTACTTGGAAGATCCCATGGATCATATTTGTATATGTCAATCTGCTTGATGATGTCTATTGATAAGGGCTTGTTATCAACCTTGCGCCGGAGATAGAACCCGACGAGCTCTTCGTCGGTCGGATGGAACCTGAATCCGGGAAGCGCCACCTCTTCCTTCTCCGCTCCCTCCTCGCCCCGATCACCCTTCTTCTCTAAACACGCCATTTTCTTCTCCATGGTATGCATGTCTCTCTATTGCAAGCTACCTAGCCCTCACTTTGATGTTTGTTCATGTGGTCAGCGAAGGGAAGTCTCCTCAAAGGAGAGCACATCCACATACAATTATGGAAAGGTATTAGGACGAGTCTCTTAGCTTTATATAGGTGTGAAGTGAGCCTTTGCCAGGGTCATCAATGGTGGTTTGTCTTGGTCCAAGTCATATATTTTGAACTCCTCCATCCCGTCCCTCTCTCTCCCTCTCCCTCACATCATAATCTCATCCAAGACTTATTCCAACTTATTTGAAAAATTATTGTTCAAAAAAAAAAAAAGGTAAAGAAAAGAAAAGAAATTAGGGGTCTGTTTGTAGCGTGGCACGCTATAATCACGTGACGTGGGCCTCTTCGAAATGTGGCTACCCCTACGGAGTGACAAGTCGTGAGTCACATAGTGTGGGTCAAAGTTTGACTAACCTGGAGGTCATGCAAGCCGTCGGATCCTCGGTTTCACCTGCTTGATCTGCTCGCTTCTGGTGTGCTGGAGGAGCACGGACCGCTCTTCTAAATGGACACGTGGCAGGCGGGGGGGGTCTGGAAGCTTCCTAATGTTGCCATTTTAAAGGAATATCCAAATGTTCCCACCTGGGGGGTGGTTCCTAATTACTGGATGCTAATGATTTAATTAGACGATTAATTAAATCATTTGATCCTCCATTTGCATTCGTTGCTTTGTTCCTGGAGACCAAGGGAAAGAGTCCCATGACTTTTTATCTGTTGGAGGATGTCAGTTTGGACTTGTGATCCTAATTAATGGAATTTCAACCTATATTTCTATTTGTGCTTTAGATAATGGAATGTGATTGAGAGCTGCATTAAAACTACTTTTTTGGAGCATATATGCACGTATGAACATCCTCTACATTTTTTCAATACATTGCAACTTTTGTCGACTTCAAATCGATTACCAAACTCTTAGTTTCAATCGGTGTGCTGTCTATTTGGATTTTAGAATATGATAAATAACTTGAATATTGATTGTTAGAAAAAAAAAATTATGGACTTTTGATGGTCAGCAGAAGAATTTTCCGCTGCTGCTCAGCTGATTTTCATTTTTCTACACGCGCACACTAATTTAGTGTAGAGAATGATGTAGTTTTAAGCATATAGTTAGAAAAATGCCGCGCCTATAAATTTGCTTTAGTGAACACAAATGGGGGTGGGGATATCATTTTGTTATTGACTTCCACATTCGTGTTTCCAAAAGAAAGCTTGGTTCGGAGGGAACATGGAGTATAAAGGTCATTTAGTATTATGCATGACCTCAGATTAATCAGCCTACGACACTCAATCATTTTAAAGTATTTCAAAATTATATAAATGCGTACCTACCTTATTTGTTATTGTTCATAATGCATGTTACATTGCCTATGAATGTGAAACAACCTTGGTTCGGCCGCCAAGGTCCAACCAGCTGTTTATTTCGACTGACAAGCACAAATACAAGCCCACAACATCAGCCCAACAGCTTGAAAGTTCAAATGGGAGGCCAACCGTTTCTCTGGTCAAAGACGACAGCTCACTTAGCCGTTGGGCTCTGACATGTAAGTGGTTGGTTCACAATAAGCAGACATCAATTGCTATGGCTGACCGTTAAGCTCATCATCAATATCGACAGCTCAAGTCAAAGGCAATTATCAATGCTCGGGCGTTATCTTCAACTGGCATTCACAAGGCCACCACCTATAAATAGTCTTCAAAACGACGAGAGAGATGACGAATCTCTAAGACCCTGCACTTAGGTATTCCTAAATTCAGGATCTAATTCACATTACATTACATTTTCTCCATAGCTCGGCCTGAGAACTAGAGGACTACCTCCCAATAGCTTCGACATAGTTTCACTGAGCCTTTTCAAGTCAACCACTGATTTAAGCATATGAAGGGATTAGGTCGGACCCTAAATCCAATCCCCTAACGAGCTTTCCGTGTTACAGCTAGCTAGAAGGTGGCTTGGACCCGGCTCGGTATAACTCAAATAAGAGCCCCTTCGGCCAGGAGTTACCTCGTTCAGTGTCTAGATACATGTTCACGTCCTCCACATTAACAACTTCGTTTGGACTATCTTTCAACAACGTCAGTGGTGAGAAAAAACTCGAAACATCTGGCGCTATATGTGGGAATCGAGTTGGCATCCACTTCATCAACCACACCAACTATGTCCACGCACCACCAACTATGGTTCGAACCACCGATCAAGGGCCTGAAGGGCCAATTGACCATAGGGTGACATCTATGGATCCTACTTCATCTACTCCTGAGATGCCCGGGCCACATCTAGTGACTCTGAAACAATTCCATGCATTTTCTCAAGAGGTGAATGTTCACATCCAAGCATTGACCAATGTGATAAAGCAATTGACAGGTTCACAGTATTAGCCAAAGATAGCCCCACTAGCCGCCCCAAATCCTCATCAAAAGCATCACAAGGAACCACTCGCTACGTGATCGATCCGGATTGTAACTCCAAAAACTTACCGCAAGTGCACAGTGTCAATACTTTGTTATATATAAAAATGTCGAACCCACATAGAGGCAGATGCTTATATAATTTTGGGTTTATTCTTAATCTCAAAACAATGTCAGTTAGACGTACTCAAAATTTGTCACGAATGATTACTATCTCATATTAACAATAGAATAAAGAACTAGGACAATATGAGTCACCACTACGATCGTCGGATGTCAATGCTCAGTTACAATTTCTAGGTTGAATTGACTTTATTAGGGCGAGATTGTCGCATCTAAATTGTTGAACTCATGGCCAACTATCGTTGTAACACTCATCTAACGTTTCACATACTTAGCCCCACCATCGTGGATAGCCTTACACATGATCCGTGCATTAAGAACGTCAACTATTCTCAATTTCTACTAACGCCACCGTCGTGAGTTAGAGCTTTGATCTGTTATTTGCTGGCTCTCATTGATGTTACTATCGTGGGTCATCAATTAGTAATATAGGACGCCGGTGAAAATCATCAAAGTGCATGCCACTATCGTGGATCACGAACTCTAATTGAATTCACTAACATGCCTAATTAAGCTCATAGGATACCCGTCTAGGAAGTGTGCCTCTATCGTGGATCGTAAACCCTTTATGAGATCTCCAACAAGCTTGGCTAGATCAATTAAAACACATCCCTTTTCTACCAAAACAACGTAAAAATCCTAATTTTACATCTAAATCCTAAGATCCTAAGGCTAATCCATTAGCCCTATAAACGACTACTCATAATCTATAGCAATATCAACAAAAGCATTAACAATCGCAACAACAATCAACATCGCAATGAAAGACATTAAAACAAGCATAGAGGGACGAGATATCGTTACCAAAGCGCTGAAGACGAATAAGAAATCACAGAAAATTAAGATCAAGAGATTCCAAAGCAAACTTCAATATTAAAAATACGGTCTTTGTTTCCAAAACAATAACAATGGCTCAAACTCTCTAAGAAAACTAAAAACTAGAAATAGACTAAGCGCCTTTTAAAACTGGAGTAAAAACTATGCTTAAATACAAAGGGGATGGACCCCACAAAAATCTGGATGTATAAGCAATTGGGCCCACAATAAGTTGGGTTGCGGTGCCCTACTCGGTCAAGTAGCGGCACCGATCGGTCAAGTGCTGAGACGGGCTGTCGCTTCCTCTATTCTTTGTTCGGCTTCAGATACGTGCTGCTTGGTCGATTCACTGCAGTGCTCGGTCGAGTCACTGAGGGCTGTTGCGAGGCTCAAAATATTGCTCTGTAATTGATCGATCGGCCAAGTAGTGCAGTACTCGGTGGATCCGCTGGTCTACTTGGTCGAGCTACTTTATGCTGGAGAGGCCTTCAAAAACATAGTTTTGTTTGGATTCAGCTCTACCGAGTGGTTGCAATGCTCAGTCAAGTTGCCCTTGCGCTCTCCGACTTTGATTTAGAATGGAAATGAGATTTAGTCAGCCGAGTTGATCTAACCAAGTAGCCTCTCTACTCGGTTCGAGTGAGGAATATACTTCTTCTTCAGCTGGAGCTCCTTTTGGTCTGGATGTCAGCTCGGTCTAGTGCTGATGCACTCGACCGAGTACTCTGGGAAAACATCATGTTCTTCTTGAGCTCCTTTCTCTCTTTCTCTTCTCTCCTCCTCCAATATTCTTCTCCACCTCGTCGAACACCTAATGAACTTCTACATAGATGC
Organism: Scilla litardierei; assembly: GCA_030789695.1. Classification (NCBI taxonomy): domain Eukaryota; kingdom Viridiplantae; phylum Streptophyta; class Magnoliopsida; order Asparagales; family Asparagaceae; genus Scilla; species Scilla litardierei. Next base: position 43,298 of record JAULAV010003936.1, on the reverse strand, counting down.
TCTGGATAGCTCGGATGTGTCCATATGTCATAATTTCTCCAAATCGCTCCAAAGTTCCTGAAAATCCATAATTCTCTACGAAAATCGAATATATCATGAAAAGGGCGATAATATATATAAAAGGGAAGTTTGGATGGCGAAAATCCTATGAACATATGCAATAACATGGAAAATATGGACGCATCACTACATCGTTGATCCAAGGAGATGTAGCACCCAACCCAGATCGACAGCTCATCCTGGTATCCACTCTTCTACTACAGCCTCAATAAAACCCCGTCTCCCCTCCCCATGAAGGAGCTCAAGGTGGTGAGAATGAGGCTCGGATCTCAACTACAACCAGTCCCACGGGCCTGCGACCTTCATTCAATAGAGCTCATGACTGTCGCCATGATCGGGATAATGAGGAACATGGAGAGAGCCAACCGAAGCAAAGACGCTATCCACATCGTAAACCTCAAGTAGGCATCAAGTCGGAAGCGTGGGGAAGCAGCCCCCGTCGTATAAGCCTTCCCAATAACTCGGAGCGAGGATCGAGATGAGTCTTCAAGCACTTCCAATAACCGGGTCACGAGATCCAAATGGAAAAGCGATAGACGAAGACCTCGCTCCCCTTCTTCAAAATCAAATGAAGAGCAGAACCCCTTGAAGAAGAAGATCACCTTGGCCTCGCTGCCATCCAGATTCAAAATGCCTGATCTAGACACGTATGACGGCTCATGTGATTCTCAGGAACATATCCAGGATTACAAGGGAGTCATGGAGATACAAGGGTCTGATGATGCTCTTCTTTGCCGAGCTTTTTAACCCACTCTTAGGAAGGATGCAAAGGAATGGTACAACGTGCTTCCCAGCCGATCTATGAGATCGTTCAAAAGTTTAGCCCAGGCCTTCTACCAATAATTCGTGGCATGAAGAAGGAGGAAAATAAGCTCGCACCATCTGTTCAACTTAGTATAGAGTGAAGGGGAACCACTGAGGAGTTTTATGAAGCGTTTTAATTCTGAAAGGCTAAATGTTGAACGCTGCAATGTTGAAGTAACCGTTGTGGCACTCAAGAGAAGGGTCCGATGTGAAGATCTAATGAAGTCTCTACACCATAAAATGCCACAGAACCTAGATCAACTCCTTACTAGAGCAGAGTAGTTCATGATGGCGGAGGAAGCACTTGATGTCGATGATGGGGACAATTTCAGAAACCTGACTGAACCGAAGAGGGAAGCTCAGCCCGATGAAGGGGTTTGCCAAGACCAAAAGTACCACCGAAGATGAGATATGATCCCTAAAGAAAGGTTGGATAAGCCTAACACGGTCTCCACAAAGCTTAATGCTCCAAAGGAGGTAGTGATGGACTATGCCCAAAGCGATCGGTATTCAACCGACCTCTCCCAAAAATGGAAGAAGGCAAAGGGGATGAAAGAAAATTCTATAGATACCACCAAGACCATGGTCACGATACAGAAGACTGTGTAATGCCCTGAAAGCTACTGCACAAGTATTAGAGGGGTGTGAATAGTAATTTAAAATAATCAAGAGTCTAATTCCTAATTATTGTGCAATCACAAACAACTATGCAGAATTAATAAGTACAACAAGAGAATCACAACGCAAACATACGATGTAATGGGTTCGGATCCACCCAAGTCTCCCCGACTTGTTCGCGGTGATCCTACGTCCCAGACACCTGTATCCCTTCTGGCTACTTGAGTTAGAATCCACTAACTCAAGGTTCCACTAAATAACTTCTTGTAGAAACTACTACAAGATCAAACAATACAACGATTCGTACCGTGAGTCACACACACCGGGATCACGAACTTCTCTCACAAACCGAGAGATAAACTCAGTTAATAGATTTAATGAAATAGAAAACGCTTACCACAAAATCATATGCCTTGAGAAATACTTACAGATTTAGGGCAAGGAAGGATTTTGAGAAAGAGTGATCACGAAACCCTAGCACCACTAAGATGAACAGCGTGAGATGGCTAGGGCAAAGATGACGGTCGTGATTCAACCTCTCAGGAGTATGAATGCGCAAAGCTCAAGATCTCTTTGAGAATTAGGTCAAGAATGAGAGAGAGAGAGAGAGAGAGAGAGAGAGAGAGAGAGAGAGAGAGAGCTTTTTGGAGAGGGAGAGAGCGCTTGAAAATTGATAATAGAATCAATGAATTCGAGATCTGAAATCTATCTGATAATAGAAAAATTTACATGTTTGAAACGAGTCAAACAGATATGGAAAGAATTAAAACAGATCAAGAAAAATCGTGGAAATAAAATTTCCAACGGCTGGAAAATTAAAGCTGTTTAATCGGTCTAAGAAGAATCACTGACCGATTAGTTTGAGAACTAGTCGGTCGATGAACCTTCTTGGACCGACTAGAAGGTTGACAGAGAATATATGAAATAAGGAGAGAAAACTAGTCGGTCTAAGAAGAAACACTAACCGACTAGTTTGACAACTAGTCGGTCGGTGAACCTTCTTGAACCGACTAATTGGTCAACAGTAAATAGGCCAAAAATCACATGAGTGACTAGTCGGTTCAAGAAGAATTTCCAACTGATTAGATTGTCATCTAGTCGGTTGGTTCTTCTACTTGAACCAACTAAGATGCACAAAAAGAGAAGAGATGAAGCGATGAGCTACGGAAAACTTTCTAATGGCTTTTAAGACAATCCTAGAGATAAAGTGGGATAGGAATGAGGATAGCTAGACAAGTACTACTCAAGGCTTAACATTCTAGATGACAATAAAAATAACCGTTACAAACCGTCTTCAAAAGGTTCTACATGAAGATTCTGAATCCCTTGACTTCATTAATACTCCTTGAGCTTCAACGAAGCTTCAGGCACAACGATCACGCGCTCTAGGAAGTCTTGGGACGTCGCTTGAGATCTACAAAGTAATTTTGGCGACTATCTTCATAACTGCACTCAAAGAGAATTAGTATCCGATATTTATGTTTGTTCATCATCAAAACCAAATCAGGAAAATCAATACTCAACAGACTGTTGGCAGCTGAAGAAGGACATCGAGTAATTAATTCAACAAGGGTATTTAAAGAAATTTGTTGACTCCCCAAAGGCCAGGCAAGAAGAAGGCACATCGAGAGCTGCAGATCAGGGTAAATGACTGCCCATTGTCTAGCCCATTACCAGGTTCATTGAATAAGCTGTCATCCGACCAAGAAGGGAAGGTGACCAAGTCAACTTAAAACCGTGCTCTTTACTGGAATAATAAATGTCTATTGCCGTAATAAGTAAACTCAAAAAGTAGTCAGTGAATTTTATTCGGTTATTTTATTTTTTTCATTTGATAGAAAAATATTTTTTCAGTCAAACTAATTTAACTTCGACAAATATATTTGTGCATTTGATCGGGGTTTTCATTCTATCTTTTTTTTAAAAAGTATGGAAGTCTACAGATTAGTGTAGATACTTTGACTTTTATCTCTTGGATTGGTCAGTTATACGATCGGGGATACCTCCCTTATGGGCCGACCTAGTAATTTGGATGAATATATCTTTTAACTTTGAAACCGGTCAAGTGTTAGGCGAGTGGTTACGCCCATCGCAGACTGACCCAACATTTCTTTGGCCAAGCAGGGGGCCACTCTCCCTGTCAGTTGATCAAGCCATTCATCAGCTGAAAGGCGAGGAGATACTCCCCCACAATCTAAGGTAGGAATTTTCCTCAACTGCATAGCTGATGTATTAATTCATTTGGTACCAAAGTGGTGCCAACTTTTCACCGAAGTGGTGCCAACTTTTCAACTAATTGGTGCCAATGTTTATGCATGCGTACTGAAGGCCTATAAATAAGGCATCCTTAATTCATTTGGTATCATCCCAAAATCAATTTAAAATACATGAGAAAAATAGAGTTATGAGTGTTTATTTCCTTAATTTTCTAGAGAGATTATTGTTGTTATCTCCTAGTAAAATAAAGAGAATTTGTAAACTCATATTATTTTTCATGGTGAAATTCTTGTATTATTACATGCGGTTTTTAGCCTAATTTGTTTAAGAGTTTTTCATGTTAAATCTATTTGTCCAATTTATCTTCATTATTATTTTCTCAAATCAATTAGTTGTGACCCTACTCTATCAAGTCTAATTTTCACTATAAGTGGTATCAGAGCAATATTATGGATAAAAGCAATGTCGACGAAATTTGGTTTTGAAAAGTTCAATGAGAGTAATTTCTCACTGTGGAAATTGAAAATAAATGCTATCTTGAGAAACGATATTGTCTGGCGGTTATCAGTGCAAGGTCGACGGAACTCAGAAATGATAGTAAGTGGAATGACTTGAATGTGAATGTTGTTGCAAATCATCATCTAGCATTAGCAGGTAGGGCGTAGTCAAGCATAGAAGAGAAGAGACAGCAAAAGGGATTTGGGATCATTTGACCAAATTGTACGAGGCCAAATCACTCCACAACAAAATTTTCCTTAAGAGGAAATGATCGCTCCGTATTTTACACCCTTTTTCTGCATGTCTGCATGCCACTTTGATTGCTCATATTGCGTTTTTCACGATTATTCGACAATATTACGATGCTTTTCACGATTTCTTGTTTTTGTCGTATTTCAGGAGATATGGAGCGATTCGGAGTGATTTTGAGATCAAGAGGATTTGCACCCACTCCGGAGTGTCACCCAAGGCTCTTTTGGGGGATATTCGGCGATGGAAGACAAGTGGGAGAAGAAAGAACGTCATAGGAGCGACGAGGAAGCGAAAAGACGAAGATTGGGCCTTTGCAGCATCTCACTCGGCCGAGTGAACCACCCACTCGGCCGAGCAAGAAGACCACTCGGCCGACCAGACCGGACACGCATCAACAGAAGAAAATAGGTGTGCACTCGGCCGAGTGACGATAGCCCACTCGGCCGAGCATGTAAATCTACTCGCCCGAGTGGTATGAGAACATACACTTCAAAAACGGCCGACTTACTGTTAATTTACAGGCGATTCAGAGCTTCCACTCGGCCGAGCAAGAAATGTCCCTCGGCTGAGTGAGTAAATCCACTCGGCCGAGTCACTCCCGAAGACAGACCCACAAAAAGTCCCGACTTACTGGAATTTTACAGGGTTTGTCACTCGGCCGAGTGACATTTGTCAGTCGGCCGAGTGAGTCGCCCCGCCTGCTGCGTAAACTGCGATTTTTGAGCTGCGCAGGGGCATTTTTGTCACGAATTTTTGAGCGATTTTGAGGGGTATTTAAACCCAGTTTTTGCCCTAGTTAAAGAGAACTTTTTGATACTTTTTGCAGCCTTTTTAGAGAGCTTTTTAGTTAATTAGATTTAGGGCTTTTGAGAGATTAGAAAGGAGACTTTTGTTGGATGCTATTGGATTCTCATTGGTTTGTCTCCTCTCTTGTTAAAAACTATATTTTTATTGATAATTTCTCTATTGCAATGATTTGTGCTGATTTTTCTATTGAATTTCTTATGAATTGCATGATGATTAGTGAGTAGTTTTATCGTCTTAGGGCATGTGGATGAACACTATGAACCCTATTTCTGAATTGTGATGAATTGGTGAAATTCTTGCTAGAATTGATTAGGGTTAGGTTGGGATTGATTTATTACGGATAGCTAGGGACTCATATTGATTGGGATTTGCAAGAGATTGGATCCCAATTGATAGGAAGCCCTAGAGATTCGATTTAGGTTTACGATTGGAATTTTCTAGTATTGGTTTGCAAGAGATTGGACCAAGACTAGGGTTTTCAATCGTACCTCTATACAAATACCCGTTTGCAAGAGATTGGACGGGTAGGAACTATCTCAACCTAGGTCGTAGCTCGAGTTTGCACGAGAGTGGGCTCGAGATACGATTGGACGATGATGTAGTTCTTCATGCTAGCGGCTTAGGTTAGGGTTTGCAAGAGATTGGGCCCTAACCTAGGTTTGCTATAGACCGGCAATAGCGCGAGAGTGTGAGCTTGGTTCTACATTTAGTTGCGACTAGTTCACCTAAAATTCAAGTCTAGCAATGATGTAACCTATGAATCACAACGATGAGATACGGTTCGTAGCGGGGAATCCCTATCCCTAGGCGTTTTATTTCATTGATATTTTTATTGATATACGAATGATTGTGACAATTTTACCCCGTATTATTCTTGACCATTCCGATAGCTAGGTGATTAGAAGAAGACACTGTTATTGTTCCTCTCTAAGTTCGATACCCGCTCGCCACTACGCTGTGCGCTTGCGGTAAGACTACAAGTCGCTCGTCCCGGTTGCGTGTGCACACCGGGCGACGATCAAGTTTTTGGCGCAGTTGCCGGGGAGGTGCAATTGACGGTTTTTAATTTTGATCACCCGGTTATCTCTCACCATCTATCCATCTTTCTTTATTTATTTTTCCTTTTTGACTCTGTTTGCTGCCCAACTTATTTGCTTTCCCAGATTTATCCATAAGATCTTAACAGGAACATAGGGGAGGCAATGTTAATGACTGAGTCAAGCCAGGGAGATGATGACTCCTTTGCCAGCCTTCTTAAGGAACTTGTAGAAGAGGTCCATGCCACAAGGGCATTCGCCGTTGATATCGAGGACCCCATTGAGCAACAATTTTCCATTTTTGTGATGGATCAAATCTCCCAGGAAGGGACTATAGAGGGCAACATCAGAGTTGATGTGAGGGATGGTAAGTTATACTTTGAAAAGGACGGAACATGCATTGAAGAGTACTACTCTTTCGAGGAATCCATTGATCAAGCCGAGGTTCAGGGAAGTACACTCTACGACCCTTACTCTTAATTTTGTGAACTTGCTGACGCATCTCTTGATCTCAGGCTTGGACCGGAGCACAATGGCGATCCCATCGATGCCCACACGGAGGTGTGCAGTGTCTATTCCGATGCACCTTCCTCGCTAAGAAGCAAATCTGAGCCTCCACACAAGAGCGCACCGAATGAGCAAGAACTAGACTCAGATATTGATGAAGAAGCCGAACTCTCACAAGCAGAGGAAGTAGAGGGCACATCGCCACCTGAGGTAGAGCTTACACAATTACCACCAAATCAAAGGTACGCTTTCTTGGGTAATAAATTAACCTACCTGGTTATTGTTAATGCCCACCTCAACCATGATCAGCTAGAAAGACTCTTAGAGGTTCTTAGGAGTCACAAAGATGTGCTCGGCTACACCATCTCTGACCTTAAGGGAATAAGCCCTAGGCTTTGCACGCATAGAATCCACTTGGAAAACACCGAAGCCACCTCGATAGAGCCTCAAAGGCGGTTGAACCCCAACATGAAGGAGGTGGTTAAGAAAGAAATTCTTAAGTTACTCGAAGCTGGCATTATTTACCCTATCTCTGATAGTCGGTGGGTTAGCCCCGTTCACGTCGTTCCTAAAAAGGGGGGAATGACAATTGTAAAAAACGATAAGGGAGAACCCATTTCTACATGCACCATCACGGGATGGCGAATGTGCATTGACTATAGGAAGATAAATAAAGCCACGAGGAAAGACCATTACCCATTACCCTTCATTGATCAAATGCTTGAACGACTTGCTAAACATAAATACTTTTGTTATTTGGATGTGTATTCGGGGTTCTTTCAAATTCCCTTGCATGAAGACGACCAAAAAAGACCACTTTCACATGTCCTTATGGTACATATGCATATCGTAGGATGCCCTTTGGACTTTGCAATGCTCCCGCTACTTTTCAAAGGTGCATGACATCAATCTTTTCTGACTACATTGAAAATATTATGGAAGTCTTCATGGATGATTTTTCTGTGTATGGAAGTGAGTTTGATTCTTGTTTGGCTAATCTTACAAAAGTCCTCAAACGATGCCAACAAAACAATCTCACCCTTAATTGGGAAAAATGTCATTTTATGGTCACCAAGGGGATAGTGCTTGGGCATCTTGTGTCCTATCGAGGGATTGAGGTTAACAAGGCTAAAGTCGAGGTAATCGAAAAACTCCATCCTCCTATTAATGTAAAGGGCATTAGAGGCTTCCTTGGTCATGCGGGATTTTACCGACGCTTTATCAAGGACTTTGTCCTAATTACCCGACCACTTACTTCCTTACTCGCTAAAGATGCCCCCTTTGCCATTTCAAGAGAGTGCTTACAAGCATTTAATACGTTGAAGGAAGCATTCATCTCCGCCCGCATCATACAACCGCCGGATTGGAGCCTTCCATTCGAGCTCATGTGTGATGCAAGTGACCAAGCCATTGGAGCGGTGCTAGGACAAAGGAAAGATAAGAAGCTTCATGCTATATTCTATGCTAGCAAGACATTGGACGATGTGCAGAAAAATTATACTACCACCGAGAAAGAGCTTTTAGCGGGTGTCTACTCCATCGAGAAGTTCAGTTCCTACCTCCTTGGATCCAAGGTTATTGTCCACACCGACCATGCGGCATTGAAGTATCTTCTAAGTAAGAAAGAGGCAAAACCAAGATTGATAAGGTGGATACTTTTGTTGCAAGAATTTGACTTGGAGATTAGGGACAAGAAAGGGACGGACAACGTAGTGGCGGACCACTTATCTAGGCTTGTTCACGGCGAGGAGGACGAGAGCCCACCTATCGATGCCACCTTTGTTGATGAGAGGCTATATGCCATAAAGCCCGGAGAGGTGCCTTGGTATGCGGATTTCGTCAATTATTTGGCTTGTGGGATAAAACCATATGGAATGCCCACGCAACAAAAGAGGAGGTTTATGCACAAAGTCCGAAATTATTTTTTGGGAAGATCCGTATCTCTTCAAGATTTGCAAGGATGGTGTTATTCGGAGATGTGTTTCCAAGGAGGAGGCCACGTCTATCATCTTGCATTACCATGGTATGCCATACGGGGGATACCACGCCTCATCTAAGACCACCGTAAAGATATTGCAATGTGGATTCTTTTGGCCCACCATGTTCAAGGATACGCATGACTTCGTCAAGGGATGCGATCGATGCCAAAGGACCGGAAATATATCAAGGCGAAACGAGATGCCGATGAGGCCCATTCTAGAAGTTGAGCTACTCGATTGTTGGGGAGTGGACTTCATGGGACCTTTTCCATCAAGCAAAGGAAACAAGTATATCTTACTAGCCGTGGACTACGTCTCTAAATGGGTGGAAGCCATTGCGACCCCTACTAATGATGCGAGGGTGGTGTCCAAGTTTTTCAAGCATAACATCTTCCCACGCTTTGGAGTGCCTCGTACTTTGATAAGCGATGGGGGAAGCCACTTTATAGAGAACAAATTTGAAGCCATGTTGAAAAGATATGGGGTGAATCATAGAGTTGGCATGGCATACCATCCCCAAACGAGTGGCCAAGTGGAGGTGTCGAACCGAGAAATCAAGCAAATTCTAGAAAAGACCGTAGATAGATCTAGAAAAGATTGGTCGATGAAATTGGACGATGCACTATGGGCTTATCGAATGGCCTTTCGCACTCCTATTGGCACCACACCATACCAACTTGTTTATGGGAAAGCTTGTCACTTGCCGGTAGAGTTGGAGCACCGCGCATATTGGGCTATTAAGACATTCAACTATGACTACAAAAGTACGGCGGTGAGGCGACTCTTAGACATTAATGAGCTTGATGAGATAAGACGTGATGCTTATGAGAGCTCAAGTATTTATAAGAAAAGGACTAAAATCCTCCACGACGCACGCATCACGGTCACGGATTTTGAAGTCGGAGATAAAGTCCTCCTATTCAACTCCCGACTCCGACTCTTTCCCGGAATATTGAGATCGCGATGGTCCGGACCTTTCACCATTAAGCACATACAACCGTGAGGAGTTTTTGAATTGGAAGGGAAAGACGGAGCCACATTTAAGGTGAATGGACAACGGCTCAAGCATTATTCCGAAGGAGTCCCCTCCGGTGAAGTGAATTGCGTATATCTACTCAAGGGACGCCCCCACGACCTTTCATATCTCCTGGACGAAGTGATTGAAGAAGCAATCCCCCACTCTATTGGTGCCCTCCATGATGATGGCTTCGAAGAAGGCCAAGCTTCAGGTGAAGAAGAGAAGTTGGAGGACCCTCCAGGTAGCTCCACGGATGGTGATGAAGGCGACGCTGATGTCGTAAGAATACGTGAGCTTTGCAAGCTCTCAAGGGCCAAGAATCCGAAGAAAGCTCCACCGAACGGAAGATCGGTGTCACCGGCCAAGAAGAAGATATGAACAAGCTCTAGCTTGGGAGACTTATCCCCCAACATTGCCCATGATGAGGAGGCGTCGAGGAATACTGATGATCATCACGACCTGAACCCAAGCGGCCTTCCCGACAGGTTTGACAGGTGCATCTCATATGCACCCAACATCGCGAGCTAAACGAATATCTTGAGGGGTCGAGCTCACGACCTTAAACGAGCGCTTGTCGAGAGGCAACCCGACGGTTTTTGCATTGTTTTCATTTTGATTCTCATTTTTGGTCTAGCATTTTGTTAGTTTCTAGGATTTTTTGTCCATAAAATCGTGACAACGGGTACTATTTTTTTCAATGACAGGAGAAGGAGAAAGGGAGATCAATCATATGGAGGAAGATAGAGGCAAGGAAGAGCGCTCCAGGAATGCGTTCAGGCCTTAGGAGGAGGAAGAAACAGACTGGAGGAAGAAAAACAGAAACCAGAGCGAAAACGGAGTGCAGATGCAGAAAACAGCACGTCACTCGGTCGAGTAGCATATGCCACTCGGCCGAGCAACGACTCCACTCGGCCGAGTGGAGCACCAATCAGGGAAGTTTCTGCAGACCAACTCTCTGTAATTTCTGTAGGTTTTAGCTTTAATTGCCACTCGGGCGAGTGACTTGTCACTCGGCCGAATAAAACAGGTACCCTCCGATCCTAAAAATTGCCAAGTGGCAGAGCCACTCGGCCGAGTGGAGTTTCTCCCTTCGACCGAGTGAAGCAAAGCTACTCGGTCGAGTCATAAGTGGGAACGAGATTTTCGAAATTTTTTCGTTTACGCACTCGGCCGAGTGACATTGTCACTCGGTCGAGTCGTAACAATTCCTATATAAGTTCAGTGACGGGCGCGAAATTCTAAAAACCCAAATCGCCCCAATTTTCACCCGAGCCCGCTGCCGTTTAGCTTCCCTCTCCCGCTGCTTCGTACCCCCGCACCCGAATCGAGCCAACCCCGCTGGCGATCGATCCACCGAGCCATGCCGACGTTCGGCCGCTGACCTCCCTCGCCGGCGCCGGCCTCCACCGCCCCCGATCACCCCCTTTTGCCCCAAAAACACCTTTTCTCCCCGTTTCTCTTGATCCGTATGCCCGTTGAGCCCCTAACTAAAATTAAATTTCATATCTATCTATTATCCCCTATCTCCCCCATACATATTGAATATTATTCGCTGATTTGTTCGTTTGATTTGCGGGCTAGCTTGGGGGAGCTTTAGGGAGCTTTTGGACGCACTTTGAGCTTCGCAGCGGAGACGTCTCTTCGCACGCACCACTTATTGCTCTCGCGACGTGTTCAGGTACATTCGTTCCATTATTTAGCACGTTGCTGTATTTATTTAGTTGGGACACGTCTCGCGGCACACATGCCATCGCGCACTAGGCCGTGTACATGGGGATCCGCCCCCAAGCGGAGGTGGACCGATGACCCCGGTCCCTCTCACGCTAGGGAGGACTCCCCTCCACCTAGCCCGCCACCGCCACCACCACCCACACAGCCGATCCCAGCCGATCCTGTCCCTCCACCCGCCCCCGCTGTCGGGCCGATAGGGATCACGTTTCGAAACGACGCACACCACGCCAGGTTCGAGCGTATCTACCATCGCTCGATAGTACTCTCTAGGTTCGCACACTTAGCTGACCTTGACCGCCTAGGGGTACTCGAGGGGCTTCTCACATTGTACGACAACGTGGGATGGCGTGATTTTCTTGCGGTGTCGGTGGATACTTATATCCGTCTGACACTAGAGGTCCTGAGCTCGATTGACCGGACCCCTGGAGGATGCACTCTGCTTGATGGATCGAGAGTGCGAGATCACTCTCGACATGCTTCGTGCATTCTTCCAGTGGCCCGCTATCCCTGTCCCTGACCGTGCCTATGCTCCCACGCACATCCCATCACCGTCATTCGACACCTCCACATTTTGGACACGGATCACGGGATCCCCACTTGGCTTTGACCCTAGTAGGGCCAAGGCCTCAGCTATCCTGCACCCCTGCCTCCGCATTGCACAGCGCCTCATGGCGACCACTTTCTTAGCGAGGTACGAGCCTGGGACGATGTCTACGCCTGAGCTCTACATGCTCTACGCGATGAATCACCCTAGAGTTCTGGATAGGGGTAGCGACGACCTGGTCCCTGCTGTCGAGATCGATATTGCTAGCTGGTTTTTAGACTGCATCATCATTTCGGTGGGCGCTCGCTCACCTATTTGCTGCGACTGTCTGATCACGGACCTACCTGACGACTTGCGTCGAGCCCCGGGCCCCACCGCACTCTCGATAGATGTTATGGCCCGGATGAAGATGCTTCATCTCCACGGTCGCAGGCACTGGGTGTGGTTGCACGGTCCCTTTAGTGCTGACTACATGGTTCTTCCGAGCCTCGCTCGGACACACATAGGACCGGCCCACGGGGATTGGATCCTAGTGATGGACATACTTATCCCCGCTGCCTACGTACTTGAGGTTGAGGATGCTGAGCAGGCACCCCCTGCACCACCAGTGGACCCTATGATCCCTCAGCCTGCACCTGCACCTGCACTGACTGCACCTCCCGACACTTCTGTCAGTGTCAGGAGTACCTTTGCTGAGCCGTCCACCACCACCACCACCACCACCGCTGAGCCTATGTCCGTCGAGCCTATCACTTCTCTTAGCCTCGAGCGTCCTACCACTATTTTAGAGACCGGGGAGACTTCCTTTACCGCCGCAGTGGCGGTCCTGACCTCACTTTTGTCCACGGCCACCCCGGCCGTTGGCCCTTCTGACCCCACTGCCGCTGTCTTCACCGAGAGTGTCGTGACTTCTGTCCCCACTTCTGTGTCACTGACCTCTCCAGCTGCCTCGTCGCCCATTTTGCCTTCCACTTCTGCTGCTGCTGCTGCCGCTTCGACCCAGCCTGTGTCCCAGCCTCGCACCGAGGCTGGGCATCACTTACCGAGCACAGCACCCCTTCCACACTACCCTACTGGCCCCATCCTATACGCTTCCCGCTAGAGACAGCCCCGCACCTCACCTGTTCGACCTGTGCATCCCTCCGCTCCACCACCCCCTGCCACTTTACTTCAGAGCCTTCGTGCTCTTGAGGGGGCTGTTAGTGGACTCCGATGAGACTTCAGGGCTCTCTCTGCCACGGTCAGTTCTGTGCAGTCCCGCGTCACCATGCTTCCCGATTTTCAGGCTTGCCTGAATCAGATTCTGGCGCGACTGCCTCCACTACACCCACCCACCTAACAGATACCACGACCACCTCCGCCACCACCTCCGCCACAGGACGGTGATGGTGCAGCACCACCACCAGCTTAGGCACACCCTTGATGCCTCGGATATTTTTGTCGTTTTGCTGCCCGTTTGTTCGTGGGCCCGTTGATTGATTTTTTGACCCCCCCTCCTCCACATACTATTTTGATGCCTACCTGATCATATCTATTTATATACCTTTTTGGGAGTGAGTGAGGGACCTTTTTGGGGACACTCATATCTGCATCATCCTGATCTTTGCATGCATCGCATTCATTCGCAGTTTATTTTATTTTTCATTTTCTTTCTTTTCCATCATGCATGCATCCTCACCCACCCCTCCCACTTCACGTCTCTCGGTGTGCCACACTTTGCACATTGAGGACACTGTGCACTTCAGCTTGGGGAAGTGAGTTCTCACACTTTTTAATTTTTTCCACCCTTTATTTTTGATTTTTCACGCTTTCTTTCCACTTTTGCACTTATTTTCACCACTTTTTCATTTTTTTATCATGCATCACGTTTTCTTATTTTTTTTTGTGCTGCATTGTATATAGTTCTATTTTTCTTTTATCCTTGTTTCTTTCATCTTTTGCTAGAGATGATTTTTCTGTGATGATGATGACGTGGTGTTAGCTTACCTCTATGTGCATGCTATTTTTGTCACGTCATAGCTTTTGTTTCAGATATCATATGCTATGTCCTGCTTTGCATTTTGAAATAGTAACCCACTCTTTTCCTGTATGTATATGGATGAAATTCTATTATTAGCTGATGTCTGATGATTCATATGTATGCTTTTCATAGAAACACACCAAGCTTCACGTATTGTCTGCTTATATTTGGAGTACTGCTTTCCTCTCTCATGTCACTTCTTATTGCATGAATTGTACACTTCACTTTCAGGTTGATTGAATGTTTGCTAGGATGATATATCTGGACTAGTGTACTTTTTGTGATTAAACTGAGTAGATTATATTACTCTGTTGAAAGTTGTCATGCACGTCCTATAGAGTGAACTGAGTGATACATTGATTTCTTTCTCCACATATCTTGAGCACTATTTCTCTACTTGAAATTTATTGGTGAATCCCCCCTAGCAAAATCTATTATCGTCATTTCCCCCGCTATTAGTTTCCATGCTCCAAATCCCCAAAATCAAAAAGGAAAAAAAATATACCTGTATATCCTTCTCTCTTTTGATTTGGGATCGCTTATGTATATATCTTATTGCAAAAAAAAGAAAAATTGAGAAAAAGAAAAGAAAAGATAAAAGAGTTCATAACGATCCCATCTCATACTCTTTCTCTCATTCTTCCCTCTTTTGTTTTATTTTTACTTTTTTGGAGCTTCAAAAGAAATGGGGAATGTACATATTGATTTGTTTATGCCACCACGCTTATGGATAATCTTGGGGGAGAGGATCCAATGATGTGTGAGAGAGTGACTACTTGACGGTGCATGACAACCTAGGCTAAGTAATCTTCTATACTCGGTGAGATTGCTAAAGTTTCACGAAATCCAGAAATCGACACCTAGCATTCATTTCATGAAAACCGTGCTTTTCTATTCTTACTATTCCATATCGTGTGATATCTCTTATACTCATTATATAGAAAGCATTCAATTGAAAAGTGTGTGATCTATGGTTATGCATACCGCGTTAGATGCTTCAGACGATGTTAATCCTAGAATAATTCCATATTTCATGCTATATTGATAATTCGGGGTTTTCTATTTCGAATGCATCGATTATACTATGATATCGAAATAAAAGTCTTTGACGTGTGTTTTATATTCGATGTATGCTATATGAGTGAGCAAAACCCACGTCCTGAGAAAAAATGATCTAGCACCCCCCTTCTTCGCTTTCTATTCTATTTTTATTTTTGTTTTTGCTTTTATTTCTTTTATTTTTCCCTCTTTTCCATCATTTTGCCCGTCGGGCTCGCTTTTTACTCATCTTCCTCGAGGACGAGTAAGAGGTAAGCTTGGGGGATTTTGATCGCTCCGTATTTTACACCCTTTTTCTACATGTCTGTATGCCACTTTGATCGCTCATATCACGTTTTTCACGATTATTCGACAATATTTCGATGCTTTTCACGATTTCTTGTTTTTGTCGTATTTCATGAGATATGGAGCGATTCGGAGTGATTTTGAGATCAAGAGGATTTGCACCCACTCCGGAGTGTCACCCAAGGCTCTTTTGGGGGATATTCGGTGATGGAAGACAAGTGGGAGAAGAAAGAACGTCGTAGGAGCGACGAGGAAGCGAAAAGACGAAGATTGGGCCTTTGCAGCATCTCACTCGGCCGAGTGAACCACCCACTCGGCCGAGCAAGAAGACCACTCGGCCGACCAGACCGGACACGCATCAACAGAAGAAAATAGGCGTGCACTCGACCGAGTGACGATAGCCCACTCGGTCGAGCATGGAAATCTACTCGCCCGAGTGGCATGAGAACAGACACTTCAAAAACGGCCGACTTACTGTTAATTTACAGGCGATTCAGGGCTTCCACTCGGCCGAGCAAGAAATGTCCCTCGGCCGAGTGAGTAAATCCACTCGGCCGAGTCACTCCTGAAGACAGACCCACAAAAAGTCCCGACTTACTGGAATTTTACAGGGTTTGTCACTCGGCCGAGTGACATTTGTCACTCGGCTGAGTGAGCCGCCCTGTCTGCTGCGTAAACTGCGATTTTTGAGCTGTGCAGGGGCATTTTTGTCACGAATTTCTGGGCGATTTTGAGGGGTATTTAAACCCAGTTTTTGCCCTAGTTAAAGAGAACTTTTTGATACTTTTTGCAGCCTTTTTAGAGAGCTTTTTAGTTAATTAGATTTAGGGCTTTTGAGAGATTAGAAAGGAGACTTTTGTTGGATGCTATTGGATTCTCATTGGTTTGTCTCCTCTCTTGTCAAAAACTATATTTTTATTGATAATTTCTCTATTGCAATGATTTGTGCTGATTTTTCTATTGAATTTCTTATGAATTGCATGATGATTAGTGAGTAGTTTTATCGTCTTAGGGCATGGAGATGAACCCTATTTCCGAATTGTGATGAATTGGTGAAATTTTGCTAGAATTGATTAGGGTTAGGTTGGGATTGATTTATTACGGATAGCTAGGGACTTATATTGATTGGGATTTGCAAGAGATTGGATCCCAATTGATAGGAAGCCCAAGAGATTCGATTTAGGTTTACGATTGGAATTTTCTAGTATTGGTTTGCAAGAGATTGGACCAAGACTAGGGTTTTCAATCGTACCTCTATACAAATACCCGTTTGCAAGAGATTGGACGGGTAGGAACTATCTCAACCTAGGTCGTAGCTCGAGTTTGCACGAGAGTGGGCTCGAGATACGATTGTACGATGATGTCGTTCTTCACGCTAGCAGCTTAGGTTAGGGTTTGCAAGAGATTGGGCCCTAACCTAGGTTTGCTATAGACCGGCAATAGCGCGAGAGCGTGAGATTGGTTCTACATTTAGTTGCGACTAGTTCACCTAAAATTCAAGTCTAGCAATGATGTAACCTATGAATCACAACGATGAGATACGGTTCGTAGCGGGGAATCCCTATCCCTAGGCGTTTAATTTCATTGATATTTCTATTGATATACGAACGATTGTGACAATTTTACCCTGTATTATTCTTGACCATTCCGATAGCTAGGTGATTAGAAGAAGACACTGTTATTGTTCCTCCCTGAGTTCGATACCCGCTCGCCACTACGCCGTGCGCTTGCGGTAAGACTACAAGTCGCTCGTCCCGGTTGCGTGTGCACACAGGGCGACGATCAGGAAACTATATAAACTTTGTATGACAGAATCTACTTTAGAGACGGAGCACATAAATACCTTGCATACTCTATTTTCTCAACGCGCCTTATTGAGTTATGAAATAGAGTCACAAGAGTGTGCTAAGCTTCTACTTCAAAGTCTACCGGATTAATATGATCAACTCATTATTAACTTAACAAATAATATCCTTACAGATACTCTAGTCATAAATGATATTGCAATTACTATTCTAATAGAAGAAAATCGATGCAAGAATAAGGAAGACATACAGGCATGTTTGCAGCAAGCAAAGGCCTTGGCAGTGATGAGAGGGATATCAACAAAACATGGTCCAAGTGGGAGCCACAATCATGGTAGATCAAAATCAAAAAGTAAGAAGAGCTTTAAATGCTGTTAATATGGCAAGAAAGGTCCCGTGAATAAAGATTGCTGGAATTTAAATAAATTAGATTCCAATCCTTAAATAGGAAACTACTCAATTACATGTTAATTATGTTTACGCTTATCATACTTACGAAAGTTACCATACATGTAACCCATAACTATATCGATAGAGCAAAAGTTGATAATCGACATTCTTAAGGTATGTTCGAGCTGATGTCTAGGATTATTTGGTGTCAAAGGCTGCATCACCTTAGTAGGGCTCACCTTATCTAGGGATAGCGATCATACCTGGCCAAACCTGACTGGCCGTGTTCACTTAGATCAAACTAGAATTCCAATTATCATCAAATGTGAACATTGATTATATATATCTTGAATGAGTTTCTTCGACCCATTGCATGCATCTGTCTACTATACTCATCGCACGTAAACTCATACTCACAATGTTAACACATTTGTCACGTACATCCATACTTGCCATGTTACTACGCTTGTCACATGAGATCTATCCATGAAATATTGTTACACTTGTTGCACGTTGGTCACGTTTTACTAATCACATCACCTAATACATGTCATCCAGTATGATATTGAAATATCGTATGGAATATCATGTGGAATATCGTATGGAATCTCATGTGGAATATCGTGTGGAATATCGTATTGAATATTGTGTTAGAATCTCATGTTGGAATTTCATGTTAGAATCTTCAATTTGGAACATATACATGGCACATGACTCTTCATTGTGGTTTGGGGTAACTCATAGTTGAGAGAGTGTGGGACCGATTGGATTTCATCTACATATCATGCTGCCTATGTCGATAAACTTATCATGCTGCCTATGTCGACAAACTTATCATGCTGTCTGTGTTGGAAAACACCTCATACTGCCTATATCGGTAAACACCTCATGCTACCTGCATCGGAATGCACAGATAAGCGCACCCGAGTAAGAGATAAATTCAATGGTTACATATTATACTCTCCTGCTTGTGTCACGTAGTTTCTAGTTTAGTTACCACTTGCACAACTATAATACTGCTTGTTGTCTTATTTCCATTACTACTTGCTTGTATTTTTGTTGTTACTGATCATATCTGCAAGCCTTACTATTGTCTTCATCTTGGATGCTGATTAAGATGATTTATTACCATGTCATATATGCCTTGCCATAGTTTTTGCTCTCATACGTTACTTTACACACTTACACGTTCACCTTTACTTTACTCATTTCATGAACGTTACTTACCGCACTTGTATAACCACTTTTACTTTACTTATCTCACTTGCATGACCATCCTAAATTACTTTCCATAGCTTGTTTCATGCTTGTGCATTGCTATTGCTACCATTTCTAGAATTGCTGGGACTTACCTACGGTTCCATCTTCGTGGCATCGTCAGACGATGCACATGTTGACAAAGAGATTCTTGAGTTTCAGGATCCAGAGTTTGATCCAAATACTGTCGACTTTTAGGTTTTGATTCGTATGTGTGACGTACCTGCCCATGTATTTTTATTTTGTTTTACCTTTCATGTATTTGGTGTGATAGCTGTTGTTATGTGTTGTATTTTAGATATGGATGGTAATAATTGGATGCTTATTTGAGTATTTAGTACATCTCTGCGTCACATGCTATATTGTTTTCACTGGTTAACTACATGACCTACAATTGTATCCAATAGTAATGCCTCCCTAAGAACGGGTCGTTATATCGAACTTCGCTCCTTGTTTTCGCGTAGTGCTTGGAGGAGCTCTTCCTTCGGGTGGCGAGTGCTTCCTCCGATAACATGAACCACTCTGCTCTAGTGAGTAGGTGACTAGACCTGAAAGGTGATACTCGCAACTGTATGAGGTCAGCAAATAATATACCAGGTGAGTACGGGTTCGTATCCACAGAGACGGAACTAATCTGCAAATTCACACTAATAGTCAGAGCATGTAAAGACTGGTTGAGGGTTCTAACCACCCTTTGAGGGTGAATGATTGTTTGAATAGATGATTTATCTAAGTACCCTAGAGTTAGGGTAATGTCCTAAGATTTGGATGCAAGGGAGAGAGAGAGTGCGGGTGTTGAGGATATCGATAGGATTACTCGATTGCTCTGCTAAATGTTAATTCCATGATAACTCGATCACTCATCCATGTCAAGGTATGAGGATCGGAAAATAAATCAATTAAGCACATATGGGGTGCACCAAAGGTAATTGCTAATTGGGTTCTTCTCCTAATTAAAGCTCATGAATCACTCTCACACCCATTTCAAGGTATGTGGAGGTAGTGCATGTAGGTTGTGTTGCGCATCACACAACCATCGTTCTATGGCCCCTTTCGAGTAATGCATGATTCGATAAATAGGTTACAAACCACTTAAAAATTTGGGTTATTGTGTGAATTAAATTTCTAAACTATGAAGTATGTATTGAAGGGTCTTGCATTCATTTAAAGCTATGCAATACCCATTGGATATATATATGCAAAAATTACGAAGCATCACCGTTCTTCGGCTCCTCCATGGATAATATCAAATCCAACTAATCATAAGCTTACTTCACCCAACAACATGGATCGACAAGGGATGCTGGAGATTAAAATTAGCAAGGCAATCAAAACATCCTACATCAATACACAACACCCACACAATGAATTTAGCCTAACATATCAAGAATAGAATAAGCATTCATAGAAATAGACATAGTTCAATACAAGAAATGAAAGAAAATGTATAATAGTAAGAGGGTTGGAGATTTGTAACCAAATACTAGCTTCCTCAATCATCAATCAATCTCAGCAATAGCAAAAACGAGATCAAGAAACTCAAAACTCTCCAAAACCTAATCTCCTTCTTGAGGAAGAAGATGACCCAAAAATAGTAAGAGATTAAGCTCTTTTTTATTACATCTGAATAGTAGTCTTTTATACCCCCTAGGGGTTGCATCTCATCCGTCCAAAATGTCATCCAAAGGCCCACAGCAAATGGGCAGAAAGTAGGTTAAGAAAAACCCATTTCTCGCAACCCAGAATCTGGGTGAAAACCCCGATCAGTCGAATGCTGAACAAACGCCAGTCGCCTGACGACAGACGTCTGTCATTGGTCAGACAGTCGCTAGGTTGGTAGGCTGCATAGCTTCCAAATGAAGAAGGATCTCCAGGCAGGCGACTATCTTGAATATTATAGGAGCCTGTATGATCCACAGGCGACTGTCTTTTGTACTTCAGGCGTCTGCTGTAAAAGTGTTAAATTAAACAGTAAGTTGGCTCTTTTGGCTCCCTTAGGCATCCGAAAAATTAGGCAGCTGCTGCAAAAATGGCAGGCGACTGTACAATATCCAGTAGCCTGTCAATCCTTTTGCAGGCGCTTGTCATTGCGCTTCACTTTTTCTAGCTCCAGCTCTTCTAAGATAGGAAACTGTTGTTGTCCGGGCAGTTGCCTGTTTGGTTGCCCAAGGTGCCTGTCATTTCTTCTACAGGCGATTATTATGCACTCCTCTCTGCTCCATGCTGGATTTCCAACTAGGCAGGCGACTGTCGTTGAAAGGACAGTCGCATGTCCTAGCTCAGCTTCCCCTTCTTGTTGAGTTGATTTAGTCCCCTTCGGGACCCCTGAAAAATCCATAAAAATCCCTCAAAATGTAGTAGACATTTATAATGCTTTAGGAATTGAAATTGTGCCAAAGTAAAACCATATGCTCACAAATGAAGAATTAACGTTAATGTAGTAAAGAGAGCATGATTCTATGGATTATATGTATAAGAGGAGATGATTATGATGTTATGATATGCAATATTTAGTCATAATCAGTAGGTGATGGAGGTTATGCGGTGGCCTCTGGTGTAGTGACTTCACCAGATCTTCACAATGACTGCCTTAAGTGAGAGCTGCCATAACTGTATCGTTGGTGTAGCCTTCGACGTGCAGCCTCTCGTTATTGAATCATTCGAAGAAGGCTCGCAACGTCTCCTCCTCCCCTTGTTATAAGTAAATAGGCGGACTGGCTTTCGCTATTGCCTATGCCCTGCCATGAAACTGTCGCTAGAAATCTTAGGATAAGCTTTTAAAAGATCCAATGCTGCGACTGGGTAACATGTTGTACCACTCATTCGCTGCTTTGTTCAACATCATGGGGAAAGCTTAGCATAGTTATGGTTCGTCTGCTTCGTGTATCTCCATCACCCTTTTCTACTTGCAGACATGCTTGCGAGGGTCACCCCTGCCATCATATTGACTTAAGGGAGGCATCTTAAACTTGGCAGTCGATGAGCCGAACTGATGTTCTTCATCAGATGATCACGATCATCCTCTGAGACGAAGGAAGGAGATTTGGGTCGCTGCTCCTCACTGTGATGCCTGATTTGTCGACATTTAGAGGCACTGGAGGAATCGACAAGACTCTCTCCGAATAATTAGGAGAGTTCGAGGGAAAAGGATTGCCCCATCGACTGTTTTGTTTCTGACCAGCTATGGCCTACTAGGGAGAACTGCGGCTATGATCTTGGATGCTGCGATCCTTTTATTGCTCCATGTCATTGCGAGTGGTATGGCGAGAAACTCTTCTGTTGTTGGAGGGCCCCGGGCCAAGTGGACGTCTGGCAGAGTGGTCATTGGCGTCCCTCTAATTGTTCTGGCCTCCATCGTCGTTGCTGACCCCAGGTCTTCATCGAGATGTAGGAGTGGTATTAAGCAGAGGGTTGACTTGCCGCTCCAAATTCGGTTCCCAACATTCTGGCTCCATGGTGTAGGTTGTTGCCCCATGGGGCCCGGCAATTTGGGGGTGACTGCACCACAGCCACCTGATTTGGTTGTTGGTTCATTTGTTGGATGGTGGTAGTCAATGTCGTGAGGCTGGCATTGACCGCCTAGGTGAACATGTCGAATTGCTCCTGTGAGACCAGTCACAGGACTGGTCTCTTCTCCGAAGAAGATCAAGCATCATATATGATGTGCGGGGCATCCAGATCCTCACCAAGGATTGATCCAGTATTGGTGGGTCGAGTCGACAATGTTGTTACATGTGAAGGTGACTCGAGTTTTCCACATGAAGTACTAACTGTTGACGGTTAACTTCTGGCAACAAAAAGGTGGAGTTGATGTGTCTGCCTCTCGTAATGTGGTGATGGATCAGCTGAAGGTAGGGACCCGAAGATGACTAAATTTAGGTCCGAGAGAGTGAGATCCGGTACGAAGGAAGAGCGAAGCTCAAGATACTGGGATGAGGCTCGACCTAACTCTGAGTCGTAGAGAACAATCCTTCAAGCTACTTGTTGTGTAGTTCATCGATCTATCTGCAATACAGATAGTCGTTAGAGGGTCGGATCTAGATTCTGACCCAAATCCCCTCCGATGCTTAAGTCAGTAATGGACTTAAGAAGGCCCGGGACAGTTATGATCGACTTGGTGTTATCTCCCCAAGCTTTTTAGAGGAAGAAATATCAGTGAAAAATTAGTCAGAAGAGTTGTCAGAGTACCAAGTACTTAGAATTTTTGGAATCTGTCCATTGTCATGTTGGTGTTTTGACTATTTATAAGTGGAGGCGTTCCTTCCGTATCGTTCGCGAATAACGGCCCCTTATTATAGTGGCACGATCATCCCTGAAAGATAGGCATAACTGTTGTCCACTTACCCCGCCATCAATGTGCCCATACTAACCATCTCCTTGAGCTTCGGAAGCTCAATGGGCAAAATATGCCCTGGCTTGATTAACCTCCCTTGTGGGCTTCGTGGGCTTGATGGGCTGTAGCTCCGTCTTTGTAGGCTTCTTTACATAGTTAGGAATATTTTTCTCCCCTTTAGGGACATGCCCAAGGTTTTAACACTTCCAAAACTTCAGCTTCTCAATGCATTCCTACATGGTCTCAAGCTGGTCCTTCACCTCATCCACAGTAAGCTCTACCTCACCCAATTGTGCCTCGAATGCCGACATCAATGTCCTTATATTTCTCATTGTGAGGTGGTCTAGTGGTGGCCTTTACCATCTCATGGTCACTAAGAATCTTATTGGTCAACATCCTCTTTCATATGAACTACACGCTTTTCCAAACTGTAAGGTCTGATACCAATTGTCATGGATGGATCGTTTAGCTAATTGACTTATCCAATCTTGTGTGGCACTTAGCTCACACACACTTCAATAGAATGGTTAATTTAGCTTTCTCTCTAATATACACACTCGCAAGGTACTCAAGAATACAAGATAAGAGCTTGAAAGTTGAGAACTATATTGCTTTTGCTTGCTTGCCTGCGTGCTTGCTTGATCGTTGATTCTTGTTGGATACAAATGGTCAATCATTGCCTCTATTTATAGTTGAGGATCGAATACAAGTAATGGTGTAGATTTGACTTCTACAGACTTTCATGGTCCAATGATATAGGATTAGTCTTTAGAACTTTCTCCATAAGTACCCATAATGGACCTTTCTTAAACGTGCTTATAAGAATGAACACAAACATTTTAGCGCTTTATTTACAAAGGTACACTTGAGAATCTTCTAGAGAATGCCAACTCCATAACCAAGCAAGCGCCACATAAGCAATGATGTGGTGCAAGTGACACATGGGGCACCAAATTCCAAATATACATATGTTTTCTACCTAATCAGTGGATGTTTATAGCAATCGTAATTAAGGTGCAATATGTATGAACACGAAGTAATCGGTGAAGGGATTGGATATCCCAAAGAAGAACTTACCAGTCAACTTAAATACGCAGCGGAAGGATCGATTCGCCAAGGTTTCTCTACACCGGTTGTTGTAGATGATCACACGAAGGAAAATCTACGGATTTCCACAACCTAAAACTCTCTTGTTTAGTGCAGAAATTTGGGTTGGAAAACTCACTCTTTTGGTGCACTCTCTCTTGAAAAATGAAGACTAAATGCAAGTAGTTGCTCTCTACTTCAAGTGTTCTTTTTTCAACAAGAAGGGGCCTATTTATAGCCTTCCCACATGGTGGGAGTTACAATTTCTGCCCATAACTATCTTGTGTAGTTATAGAACCACCCAATAACCAATTAATTAGTATAATTGTGACATTTCCTAAGTCCTCAACCTAGGTATCATATTAATGGGTGTAATTGCTTTATTTAGCCCTCAAATTCCAACATCTCCCACTCACACATGAATAAGATACATAAGGAAAATTATTTCCTTTATTCTGCGACAATTCTTACTAGAGAAATAGGTCGTGCAACCGGCATACTGCATGAGTTCGGTGCTATATAATGGTTAGGAGTATAAATCAACTCATATGAGTAGTTTAGAAGTATGCAGCACCCAAGATCATTTAATCACATTAAGTATCATCTCTTGATCTCATATACTTTGCTTTCACAATTAAACTATGTATAAGCTCAATTGGTCGACTGGTGAACACAAATCAATGTGATACTCGAAATGATCTTTCTCTTCTCATGGTTCTCTTGAACCTGGCTTAACTCACTTTTCCAAGTATGTCCTGCCAAATCGAATCCATCGTGATCTCTTGGAAACATCTCAAGATAGCAAACATCAAACCAAGTCTCAAGAACTCGATCGGAGTTTTGAGGGTAGTAGATTAAGGCTCTCAAGGCCTCAAGGTCTCACACAGCAGTAAGTTGAGATCAATACTTACGTTTAAACCCTTTGGTTGCTTATGCACACATGGTATGAAACATATGTTACAACACTTTCTCCTTTCCCATGAAGTGTATGTCTCAACATATAGTGTTGTACAGATGATAATTAGACATCATTATGTCCAACTCCGAGTCCTCCAATCTACTCATATCAAACCACTAAGACTCACATCTGGCATCTAGGACAGATGATGTGAATTCTTAAATTCACCTTTATAACCATAATGACTACTTAGTCGTTAGTCAAGTTGTGATGTTAAGCTCGAACTCATAATTATCGGTCTGATAATTAACTTAAAATCTCGTCTCATCTCTACTTATTTCTTAAATGATGGAGGCGGTTACCTGTATGAGAAGGCTAACCTTACATCTATCCGACATACTTTTTAATCAAGAATGCTCTATCTAATAGTCATAATTTTGTATGCTATCAAATATATAGACATTAACTATATAAACATTAGGAAATACGAAAGAGAACTTTATCATATTCTACGCAATCCTTGAGATCTTGTGTGTTCCAAAAACACATTTCTAGGAATAGGCTTAGTAAGCGAATCGGCTATCATATCCCGCCTAGATATGTACTTCATGTTTATCTCCTTGAGTTCAACCATCTTCTTATCAAATTTGTATTTGATATCTATGTGTTTGGCTTTGCAATGGTATTTTGGATCCTTTGATATGCAATAGCCACCTGACTATCACATTACCCATAACTATTTCGGAATCATTTGTGGCAATTAAATGATTCAAGAACGTTTTCAACTAAACAGCCTCTTGAGCTGTTGTAGAGAATGCTAAAAACTCTGCATCCATCGTGGATAGGGCTATGCATGATTGTTTCTTACTACTCCATGCCATGGCACCATTGTTAAGTAAGAAGACATATCCAGAGGTAGACTTCCATTCATCAAGGTCTCCTCCCCAATCAGCATCAGTGTAACCCTTCAGTTGTAGATCACTTCCTTGATAGCAGAGTGTATAATAAGTAGTCCCCTTTAGATATCTCAAAATTCTCTTAACTGCCTTCCAATGTGCTTGGCCATGGTTATATTGGTATCTACTATTCATTCCAACTGCAAAGCAAATGTCTGGTCTTGTACACATCATAGCATACATAAGACTACCAACTGCACTAGTATAAGGAATCTTGCTCATTAAGTCCTTCTCTTCTTCAGTCTTAGGACATAAACTTTGACGTAAGGCCTCACCTTACTGATAGGAGTGTCAAAAGGCTTGCTATTTCTCATACTGATTCATTCAAGTACTTTTTTTATATAAGTCTCTTGTGAAAGAGATAAAAGTTTCTTTAAACGATCTCTTAAGATCTTAACCCCAAGAATATATGCGGCTTCACTGATATCCTTCATTTCAAAGTTGGATGAAAGCCAAGCTTTGACTTCAAACAAATACTCCTTATCATTTCCAGCTATAAGTATGTCATCTACGTATGGTGACATAATTACAAACTTATCATTAGACCGTTTGGTATAAACATAATGATCTTCATCAATCATAATGAACTCATTTGACATGATTACATTATGAAAGTGAATATACCATTGCCTTGAGGATTGTTTAAGGTCATAGATAGACTTCAAAAGTCTACAAACCTTATGCTCGTGGCCTTATTTAACAAAGCCCATAGGTTGATCCATATAGATCTCCTCATCTAATTCTCCATTGAGAAATGCAGTTTTTACATCCATTTGATGTAATTCTAGGTCTAAGCTTGAAACTATAGTTAAAATTAGGTGAATCGAGGTAAACCTACAACAGGTGAGAAAGTCTCTTAATAGTCAATCCCTTCATGTTGTGTGTACCCCTTTGCAACAAGTCGAGCCTTATATCTTTCTATTGATCCAGCAGCCTTATGCTTTATCTTGAGAACCCATTTGTTCCTAATGGCTCTTCGTCCTTTTGGGAGATCAACCAGTTTCCAAACTTTCTTACATCTCATAGACTCAAGCTCCTCTTCTATTGCCTTAGCCCATTCTCCTTTAGCGGGACAAGAGAGAGCCTCTTTCAAATTCTCGGCTCATCCTCATTTAGTGGACTAGTCATGAAAGCTTCTCTACCTTCGATCTCAAATCATCGACGTGGAATACTTACACGACTGCTACATCTTCTTTGAGATTCATCGATTCTCATTTGACTCTCATTTAGGTTATTCCTTAATTGACTGGGGTCAATCCATACTTGACTCCCACTTGGATCAAGATCTAATTTACTTGCTTGACTACCATTTGGGTTAAGTCTCAATGGCCTCCCACTTGGACCAGGATCATTTTCATTTGCACTTTCATTCAGATGAGGTGGTGGAATATGATCATTATTGGGATGAATAACTAATTCCTCATCCCAATCCCTCCCACTTGAATGAGATGATCATATTTGATCCACAAAATAGGGATATGTCTTGTCCTATCTCTCCCTGCTTAGGAAAATCCTCCTCTAAGAATGTAACATCCCTTGATTCAAAATCAGTTGTACGCCCACCATCATCCTGACCTATGAAGACATATCCCTTTTAGGTTTCTGAGTATCTTATGAAGATACATTTCCTCCCCCTTCGACCTATTTTTCCATGCTTATAGGAGGAAACATGTGCATAGGCTGCACAACCCCAAGGTCTTAAGATATTTAAGTTAGGCTTACGATCGGTCCATAACTCATATGGAGTGGTTTCAACTGACTTGGTAGGCACTCTATTGAGACTGTAGGTTGTAGTCAATATTGCATCTCCCCAAAAAGTGATAGGCAAGTTAGCTTGTGCCATCATTGACCTAACCATCTCAAGTAGTGTTCTATTTCTTCTCTCTGCAACACCATTTTATTGCGGAGTATAAGTTAATACTTAACTGATGAATGATTCCATTTTCATCACATAACTCCTTGAATTGAGTTGATAGGTATTCTCTACCTCGGTCAGTTCTTCAGACTTTAATCTTTCGGTCTAATTGATTCTCAACTAAAGTCATATAGTTTTTGAAACAACTTACTGCTTTATACTTGTAAGAAATCAAGTAGACGTATCCGAACCGAGTGAATTCATCTATGAATGTGATGAAGTAGGACGCTCCATGCCTAGCCCTTATATTCATGGGACCATATATATCGAAGTGGATTAAATGCAAAGGATATTTGGCTCTCATTCCCGTACCAAATAGATTCCTTGAAGTCTTCTACAAGACAATGCTCACAAGTTGACATTTCAACTTTGCCAATGTCGGCTAATAAACCTTCCTTGGCTAGTCTACTCATTCTAGTTAGACTGATGTGACCAAGTCTAGACCGATGTAACCAAGTCTAGAGTGCCAAAAATTCACATTACTCGTATAGTCATGCGAAGTAGATATCGTTGAAAAACTAATATTACAATCAAAATCATAGATTGTATCTAACACAAAGAATTAATTTATTACATTGGCTGAGCCAAAATAAGAAGTGCCTAGACAAAGGTCTACATTATTACAATGAAAGTTCCAACTGAAACCAAATCTAAGCAATACCAATACAGATATGATATTCCGACGAATATCAGGAGCAAACAGTACATCATGCAGGAGTAAAGTTCGGCCACCACGCAAGACTAACTTGCATGTGCCAATCCCCTTCACTTGGACCATTGAGTTATTCCCTTCATAGATCCACTTTGCACCGTGCAAGATCCGTCGGAAATCTACGAAGGCTTCACGATCCCTCGCTATGTGGTCGGTGGCACCTGAGTCTACAATCCATAAAGGATGAGATTATGCCAAAAACACAGAGCTAGAAACATAAAGTTTAGAAATATCATAACAAGCTACCTGCTCAGTACAATTACGAGCAATATGGTCAAACTTGTTGCCTTCAAGCACTTTACCTTGGCCATATTTCTCTTCTTGTTTTGCCTTTTCTGACCATGTTGGTAATGTTTAAGTTTCTTGGGAGGCTCTTCAGGTTCCTTTCCCTTACGCTCACGATGCTTGCGCTTGGATCCTTCATGAGAACTGGATCCTGCCACATACACTTCTGAAGTAGGCTTGGTGGCTTTTGCCTCTCTACCTCTAATTCGAGGTGGCACGAAACATCTTCAAGGGTCTTGATGCTCTCACTGTGAGTGAGATGCATCTTCATTTGTTTCCATGTATTGGGCAAGGATCAGATGACCGCTTGAACCTGTTGTTCATCGGTCAAAGTATGACTAGCGTCCTTCAACTCTACAATCAAGTTTAACATATGCATCAGATGTTTCCTCATTGAGTGATCTGGGTGCTTCTTGTATGTGTCAAACTTAATGGTGATGGACCTTAGTTTAGTGACCGAAGTGTCTCCAAACTTAGCCTTAAGCGATGACCGAAGTGTCTCCAAACTTAGCCTTAAGCAAGGACCATATGTCCTTCGAAAGGCCATACTTACGAAACTCATGCATGATGTCATCATCCATGCTGCTCAGCAACGTTATGCGAGCGATTGAGTTCTTCCTCTTCCAAGAGTCATAGGCCTCACGGTTCCTCTTATATTGGGCCGTGGTCCCTATTTTAGGCTCTTCCATTATAACGTTTAAGACCCCAAGGACCTCTTGTTTGTTGAGCACATCCTGGATTTTCATGCTCCATATCTTGTAATTATCGTCGTTTAACTTTTCTCATTTGTTAAGTTCATCGACAATATTCTTAGCAGTAAGAGACATTTTGATTACAAATTTCTACAAAGAAGGAAACATGAACGACATTAATGTCCAACATACAAAAATTGAATACTTCAACACTCGTCAAATGGATTAATATGACATATTAATAAGCCTTAGAATTGGAAAGTTCACTATGTTTCCAATCACTATTGAAGATTAAATTACTATGCCTCTAATCCAAATAACTTATGTGAAGTATACTCGAACATCAAATTAATACATTTGAAATAGGTATGGTAATTGCAAAGATCACTTGACCATGTCATGCATCCACAGTTAGTTGACTGTGGGCAGAGCGGCGGTAGGATCTTTGAATTTAAGACCATACAACTAAACCTATATGCATGACTGTCAACATCACACAGTGTAGAGTACAATTAAGGCTAGTCTCTATAGAGTAGAGCATTTAAGCTAATCTCGTATAGAGTAGAGCCGCAAATAAATTGCTAATCTCAATAGAGTAGACCTTATAAGGCCAATCTCGTATAGAGTAGAGCATACTATTTAACCTAGTCTCTATCGAGTAGAGCATTAAAGCTAGTCTCGTATAGAGTAGAGCCACAAACTAAAACTAAAATTACATGAAATCATAATTTTAAATGATGGTTGACTAACATCTTTTATTAGTCTACTAATCACCGTCTTAAAATAAAATTTTCAGGAAAAAACTAGTATAAAAAATTAGTCGACCAAATTTTTTTCGTTGGCCTGCTAATCGACGACTGTGCATTTTTCAGGCCAGATTTTAGGCAGTTTTTTCAAACAGCCATAATTTGGCCGTTTTAAGTCGGTTTTTGATGATTCTTTTTGCATTTTCTCACTTGTTGAGAGGGCTATCAACATAGCCACAAATCATAATAATCACATATGATTAAAATGAATTAAAAGAATCAAATAAACTAACACTCAATATTCTCTCATATAGCAAGAGAATGATTGCAAAGGAGAAGAAACCTAATGACTCTAATACCAATAAAAGGATTGTATATCCCAAAGAATAACTTACCAATGACATTAAATACACAGCGGAAGGATCGATTCGCCAAGGTTTCTCTACACCGGTTATTGTAGATGATCACACGATGGAAAATCTACGGATTTCCACATCTCTTGTTTATGGTAGAAATTTGGTTTGGAAAGCTCACTTTTTTGGTGCACTCTCTCTTGGAAAATGAAGACTAAATGCAAGTAGTTGCTCTCTACGTCAAGTATTCTTTTTCCAACAAGAGCGAGGCATGTTTATAGCCTTCTCTTATGGTGGGAGTTACAATTTCTGCCCAAAACTAGATTGTGTAGTTATAGAACCACCCAATAACGAATTAATTAATATAATTGTGACATTTCCCAAGTCCATAACTTAGGTATCACATTAATGGGTGTTGTTGAGTACATGGGCCAAGCCTATTAAGCAAGTAGATAAATTCTACTGGCTGGACGAATACGGCCATTGGCCTATAGCGTCTGAGTTCAATGAGTTAGCCCAACCTCCCTCATGGCCTATTACTCTTGGGTTTGACAAAGTCAAACCTCCTGATTAAATGGACCATTTTTTATAACCTTAATTAATGGAATAAATGGCCAGAATAAATGGGGGGGGGGGAGTTTACTCCTTTGGTGGACTAATTCAAGGCCCACTAATAAGGTAATTAGTTGGCACTTAAGGTGGATGGAGGTAACAAGAAAAGGACATGATAAATATCTCCTGAAAGGAGAGAGGGGAGGCCAAGTCTCGTACAACGAGATCTCCTAAAAATGGTTAAGTACCACACTACAATATACTCTCATCCCTTTCTCATATTTCTTCTTCATCTTGCTGTTTAGCTCTTTCATCTAATGGAAACTAACTTGAGCGTCGGAGAGGGATCGGTCGGGCCCCATCCCCGATCCTTTAACGATTTTCTCATGCT
Organism: Scilla litardierei; assembly: GCA_030789695.1. Lineage (NCBI taxonomy): Eukaryota > Viridiplantae > Streptophyta > Magnoliopsida > Asparagales > Asparagaceae > Scilla > Scilla litardierei. Next base: position 11,491 of record JAULAV010003936.1, on the reverse strand, counting down.
GCAGGATTGTGGAGACATCGCCAAAGCTAGGCCAACGTCTATTCGTGGAGTCCTAGTGCCCATGACCCGGAGAAGCCTTATTCAGGGGTCACCGCTCTCGGATGACGAAGGATCGATCCGTCGAAAGCATCCTCACCGGCCCAATAACCTTTTCGGTCAATTTTGGCCTTACCAGTTTGGCATCGTCTATGGGAAAAAGTTCAGAGTCAACACCCCCGTCACTCCACAGTATTGACAGTGTTGATTCGCCCTACCAAATAATGGCCTAAAAGGCCAATTATCGATGATACATTAAAGAAACCCCCTTTCTTCTTCATTCATTTCATTTCAAACGCCACTTGTTCTATTATTTGATCAACTTGTTTAGATCAGAAAAGGATCATAAAATCTTCTTCTCTCTGTATAAACTGCAGAAACTCTCATCTTCCAAGAGTCAACATGTTTTCTCCTCGACCCAGAAAGACCTCGGATCAGGCGATGTTCGACTCTCTTCAACCCAGTGAAGCATCGTACCCCGCGATGCTCGAGCTTCATCAAATCTCTGAATTGTCGACCCTGCAGCGATTGAGGCTCGACAACCAGACATGCTCGTCGACCCAGATTCGAAGCCATGAATCGGCAGAGCATCAAACCCAACGAGGCGTCGGGTTTAGTCGAGCCCAACACACCAAGGCACGTTGTGGCTCCGCAACCATTGGGCGTCGATCCGAGTCACCCTGACTCTGGGAGCTTGCCAAGGGACGAGCTACTCAACCATGCCGCAAAGAACCTTGCAGTCAAGCTCCACTGGCCAGAGATCTAGATCGACCCAAAAGTCGACCTATGACCAACCTTAAATTTGTCCAAACTCTCGCTCACCGAGATGATGTCAAGATCGAACGTAGGCAACTTAGATTGGATCTCCAACAAGGATGTACGAGCTCTAGCAACGTGGATTTGAGCTTCGACAAGTTCGATTGAGGATGTACGAGTGCTGTCAACATGGATCTGAGCATCATCCACATTTCGCCCAACCTTGATCTGATCATCAAGGATTCAATCCCATTGCAGGCATTCGAACCACCAGCGGTGACCGAATCGAGTCCTGCGGGGCTTCTTTTGCCTCTCGAATGATTCGACACCAATTCTCCAAGAGCTCCGACCCATAGAAGCTCGGCAACAAGTTGTCGGCTTCTACCAATTGAACTCGCCAAGCGTAGCTCCGACCCACCATGGGACCCTGACAACTCCTTCAACCCTTCCAAGGGTCGTCGATGGGTCTGACGGGTCATTCAACCCTCCTTGGGGTCGACAGCAAGGTCACTTCTGACTACCTCCGGAGCAAGAGATCTCCTGACCCTCCCAAGGGTCGGTGACGGGTCATTCGACCCCTCCTCCGGTCAGCAAGATCTCCTCCGACTTCCTTCCGGTGTGAGAGAGAGAGAGAGAGAGAGAGAGAGAGAGAGAGAGAGAGAGAGAGAGCTCAACTCCTCTCCCAATCAACCAATCACTCCTCCCCAAAGTCTATCGGAGTCGCAGAAGATCTCATCACCCCCTACATAAAGCTCGCCTGATTCTTGCCCAAGCTTGGTGCCTTAGCTTTGACCCTGACTCATGGTCAAACATCGGCCATGCCGACGATCGTCTAAACTTGTGGTGAATCGGCTGGAGCTCGTCGTGCCTCATAGGGGACGAGTCTGAACCACCGTGGGTCGCTCATGCTTGCGACAATTCAACTGGAGCTCGCCAAACCCTCATCGGGACAGATCACATCTACCGAGCACACATAATATCGAAGCCCCGACAGAGCTTCTCCCAAGCTCGTTCAGAGCCACTGAAGATTGAATGGTGAAGCTTCTGTCCAAACTTCGATCAACCTATGATCGAAACTTCCAAAAGCGACGACCAGGGCAAGACCCAAAAATCCGAGTCACAGTTGACGACCAAATCAAGAGCAGTTTTTTAGCTCCAACACGAGACCCTGCTACCGATTCGTCCCTCGAGAATGAAGACAAACTGATGACAATGATAGATAGTGGCTCAGTAACTCTACCTTGCTGGGCTCCCCCTACTTCGATCCCAAGCGATGTTAGCACATCAGAGCTTAGCATAAGCTCTATCCGACCTTCGGAGCTAATCTGCGTGAGTTTCTTCGAGCCTTGTCCAAACTCTACAAGAACCCGATATAAGATGTGGAACATCCAAAGCTTCGTCAGCCTTGAGCTGCAGCAAGGACCATCCAGACTTAAGCCAATCTATCTGACCTTCCTCTGGTCAGAGCTCCAAGCACTCCTCTGGTTGGAACCCCTAGCAGTCCTTCGACTAAACCTGGCGATCCCAGTCACAAAGCATGAGTTCTCCCCTGATCAGAACTCCGAGGTCCCAAAGGATTGTCGAACTTTCGAATAAACTCGGGCCACCAGAGGGATTAACTAACTTTGAAATGAGGTAAAATTTCATACGAAAATTTTGTCATATTCCTCAATATCTTCCTTCAAGACCATATTAAAAGCTTTTTATGAGAGTGGGCTTATACTCGTCCATTTGGAGATCATTCTCTGCGACGAAGTTCTACCATCTGAACTCAATCGGAGCTACCATCCAAGACGCAATTGAACTCCAACTCAATAGAGCTCAGCGGTCACACAAAGCCCGCCAAACACTGCTACGTCGTCAGCAGTAAGCCGAGGGGGCACCCTCGCAAAATTAAATGATTTGACTTGCATCGTCAGCCATAAGACGAAGGGGCCACCCACTCGCCACTGAACGGCCTCCACTCCGTCTTCGGTCATAAATCGAGGAGACTACGTCCCTCGTCGCTGAAAGAATTCATCGAGGCGCCAACCATAAGCCGAAGGGGCCACCCCCTCGTCACTGAACAACATCCTCTACGTCTTCGATCATAAATCGAGGAGACTACGTCCCTCTTCACTGAAAGACTCCATCGAGGCGTCAGCCATAAGTCGAAGGGGCCAACCCCTTGCCACTGAACGACCTCCACTCCGTCTTCGGTCATAAATCGAGGAGACTACGTCCCTCGTCACCGAAAGACTTCATCGAGGCAACAACCATAAGTTGAAGGGGCCACCCCCTTGCCACTGAACGACCTCCACTCCCTCTTCGGTCATAAATCGAGGAGACTACGTCCCTCGTCACCAAAAGATTTCATCGAGGCATCAGCCATAAGTCGATGGGGTCATCCCCTCGCCACTGAACGAACTCCACTCCATCTTCGGTCATAAATCGAGGAGACTACGTCCCTTGTCACTGAAAGACTCCATTGAGGCATCAACCATAAGTCGAAGGGGCCACCCTGTTGCCACTGAACGACCTCCACTCTGTCTTCGGTCATAAATCTAGGAGACTACGTCCCTCCTCATCGAAAGACTCCATCGAGGTGTCAGCCGTAAGCCGAAGGGGCACGCCCTTGCCATTGAACGACCTCCTCTACGTCTTCGGTCATAAATTAAGTAGACTACATCTCTCGTCACCGAACGACCCATCGAGGCATCAGCCATAAGTCGAAAGGGCCACCCCCTCACGATGAATGGCCTCCTCTATGTCTTCAGTCATAAATCGAGGAGACTACGTCTCTTGTCACCGAAAGACTCTATCGAGGCGTCAATCATAAGTCAAAGAGGTCACCCCCTCGCCTCTGAACGACATCCTATATGTTTTCGGTCATAAATTGAGGAGACTACATCTCTCATCATCGAAAGACTCCATCAAGGCGTCAGCCATAAGTCAAAGGGGCCATCCCCTCGCCACTGAACGACCTCCTCTACGTCTCTGGTTATAAATCGAGGAGACTATGTCCCTCGTTTGCGAAAGACTCCATCGAGGCATCAGCCATAAGTCGAAGGGGCCACCCCCTCGACACTGAACGACCTCCACTCTGTCTTTGGTCATAAATCGAGGAGACTACGTCCCTCGTCACCGAAAGACTCCATCGAGGCATCAGCCATAAGTAGAAGGGGCCACCCTCGCCACTGAACGACCTCCACTATGTCTTCGGTCATAAATAGAGGAGACTACGTCCCACATTACCGAAAGACTCCATCGAGGCATCAGCCATAAGTCAAAGGGGACACCCACTCGCCATTGAACGATCTCCTCTACGTCTTAGGTTATGAATCGAGGAGACTACGACCCTCGTCACCGAAAGCCTCCAACAAGGCATCAGCCATAAGTCGAAGGGGACACCCCCTCACCATTGAACGACCTCTTCTACGTCGTCGGTAGTAAATTGAAGGATCCACACCTTCGTCATCGAGCGACATTTCTTTTCCCGATTGATGGACCAGTGTCCTTTCTTTACCCTTGACTAAACACATCACCCAACCTCGACTTGCACAATCGGTTGAACTCTGGTGATGGGGGCCATTGTTGAGTACATGGGCCCAGTCTATTAAGCAAGTAGATAAATTCTATTGGCTGGATGAGTACGGCCATTGGCCCATAGTGTCTGAGTTGAATAAGTCAGCCCAACCTCCCTCATAGCCCATTACTCTTGGGTTTGACAAAGTCAAACCTCCTCATTAAATGGCCCATTTTTCAGCGCCTTAATTAAAGGAATAAATGGCCAGAATAAATGGGGGGGTTACTCCTTCGGTGGACTAACTGAAGGCCCACTAATGAGGTAATTAGTTGGCACTTAAGGTGGAGGGAGGTTACAAGAAAAGGAGAGGATACATATCTTTTGAAAGAAGGGGAGAGGGGAGGCCAAGTCTCGTACAACGAGATCTCCTAAAATGGCCAAGTACCACACTACAATATACTCTCGTCCCTTTCTCATATTTCTTCTTCATCTTGCTCTTTAGCTCTTTCATCTAATGGAAACTAATTTGAACGTCGGAGCGGGATTGGTCGGGCCCCAACCCCGATCACTTCGTAAATGCTCTTACCCCAAACAATTCGAGTCCTCTTCGTGATTGTAGAATTCAGCTAGTTTTCCATGCTTTTTATTCCGTGCACGCAACAAAGATGATGCATACAAAATGACCAAGTATTGGTTTAAACACATGAAAATATACCCTCACACCTCACACATTGTTATACAGCTTGCAGTGTATACAGGCAGGGAGGGGATTGACCTATCAAAGCTGGCATTAATGAAGGAGAGAGGAGGTCCAAATGAATTGGATCAGAATTAATTTACACCTTCTGGTTTTCTCCAAGCTCTCTGACATTTGTCATGGCAACACGGAGAGGGTCAACAGTTCAACCCTTCTAGCCTCTTTGAATTTCATGCATGTTTTGGGATGAAGTTTCGAGAATTTCTCGAAAAGTGTCAGGCTGCTGTGGTGTTGTGAATCGTGATAGGCCAAATTAATTGTGTCCCCCTTCGCTTATGGGAGAAATCTTCAGTCCTCCCCCTTGTCCTCTTGAAATTGTCATCATGCATGAAAAGTCAATGAGTTTGTGATTATACTTATAAGATACAGTAAATAATGCGTCGTATGATAAAATCATTTTCTGTGACGGTAAAAAAGTCACTCTCCGTATGTTTTTAGGATAATTTATTCTAAAACCCCAACACAACACAAATTCGGTAAAACTTGGGGTTTTGTCCTTAATTTAGAAAGTGAAAAAAGTTATATGACCGCAAACAGCTGAACTTTCAGCAATCCAATGTATATGCAAATAATAAGTGACTCAATGTTATGAATCAAGTACTGAGGGGAGAGCCCTCGAGTCTATATTTATAGCCAAAGGGGAGAATACAAGTGGGTATGGGCCCAACCACTTGGGTTGGCCCAATAACTCAACAACCCAGTAAATACCCATTCACAACACTCCCCCTTATCCAGCCATGGTTGTGGACCCCGCTCATGAATACTTCAGGATTCTGAGCCTGTATGGGTCTCACATGGGGTGGATACTTCAGGATCCTGAGTTGGTGAGATTTGCATCGTTAAAACCTTTGGCTATGGAAAACCCAGTGGGAAAAACCATAGTTAAGGAAAAAGAGTACAAACTCTGCCAAACTCCCCCTGGTCTGTACAAGCTCTCAAGCTTTCAGATCTCTTAGGCGTCTCATTCCAATCCATGTACAAGTTTTCTAAAGGTAGCAGTAGGAAGGGCTTTAGCGAACAAATCTGCCAAGTTGTCACATGACTGCACTTGTCTGATGTCGATCTTGCCATCTCTCTGTAGCTCATGCGTCAAGAAGAACTTTAGTGAAATGTGTTTCGTTCTGTCGCCTTTGATGAAGCCACCTCGTAGCTGAGCTATGCAAGCAGCATTGTCCTCGAACATGGTAGTGGGCTCGAGGTCTCCAGCCTTTAGTCCGGTCGTAGACAAGATGTGGTGGATGACTGAGCGTAGCCATACGCATTCTCTGCTTGCTTCATGGATGGCAATGATCTCCGAGTGATTGGATGAGGTTGCCGTCAAGGTTTGCTTGATGGATCTCAAGGAAATGGCTGTCCCTCCGTAGGTAAACACGTACCCAGTCTGTGATTTTGCTTTGTGGGGATCAGACAAGTACCCTGCATCACCATAACCTGCAAGTGTAGAGGATGTTCCATTTTTGTAGAAGAGTCCCAAATCTGTAGACCCTTGGAGGTAGCGCAGAAGGTGCTTTACCCCGGTCCAGTGGCGCTGCGTAGGCGCTGCACTGTATCTGGCAAGCAAATTTACTGCGAACACTATATCGGGACACGTGCAGTTTGCCAGATATAGTAGTGCTCCGATGGCACTCAGATAGGGAACTTCCGGACCAAGTATATCCTCCCCCTCTTCCAGCGGCCGGAAGGGGTCTTTATGTGCATCCAGGGATCGTACTACCATATGTGTACTTAATGGATGGCAATGGTCCATATGGAATCTTTGCAACATTTTCTTCGTATATGTGGTTTGGTGTAATAGGATTCCGTCTTTCTGATGTTCAATCTGTAAGCCAAGGCAGAAATTGGTTTTGCCTAGGTCTTTCATTTCGAATTCTTTTGTTAGGCTTACAGATATCTCAGTGATCTCTTCGGGAGATCCTATGAGATTCAGATCGTCTACGTAGACAGCTATTATCACGAATCCTTTTCCCTTTGTTCTTATGAAGATACAAGGGCAGACTTCATTGTTCGTGAATCCTTGTTGAACAAGGAACTCACTGAGTCTATTATACCACATTCTTCCTGATTGTTTGAGACCATACAATGATCTTTGTAGCTTAACAGAATAGACGTCCCGAGATCTATCTTTCAGTTCAGCAGGCATTGAAAAGCCATCAGGAAGTTTCATGTAGATCTCCTTGTCGAGATTTCCATATAGATACGCAGTCACAACATCCATTAGCTGCATATCTAGGCCTTCCTTTGATGTTAAGCTTATCAGGAATCTGAACGTGATCGCATCCATGACCGGGGAGTATGTTTCGTCATAGTCTATACCCGGTCTTTGGGAAAATCCATGTGCTACAAGTCTAGCTTTGTAGCGTGCGATCTCATTATTTTCGTTTCTTTTTCTGACGAATACCCATTTGTATCCCACAGGTTTGACACCGGTAGGTGTCTGGACTATTTGCCCAAAGACTTTTCGTTTCTGAAGCGAGTCCAGCTCGGCTTCTATTGCCTGATTCCACTTTGGCCAATCATCTCTACGTTTGCATTCAGCAACGGAGTGTGGTTCATAATCATCATCGCTTCCGGCGACGTGAATGGCAATGTGAAACGTGAAGTCATCGTCGACGACTGTACTCTTTCTGTCCAATACCTCCCCTGTACGTACATAATTTAGTGATATTTCTGTTTCTCCCGGCAGTTCCTCTGCAGTGGATTCCGGGAGGGGAGAGGGTATGGACACGAGCTCGTTTCTCTGTGGGGGTATTGTCCCAAGGTCTCCGGATATTTTTGTTTTTCTTGGATTTTTATCCTTCGAGCCTGGTGGTCTGCCTCTTTTCTATTGAGGTGCAGCCACTTCTGCTGCGGGTGGATTGCATCCATCCTTCGGGATGTCAATCCTAGCTGGAGTATTCGCAGCAGGGATGTGTGATCTGACAATCTTCTGGTTGTCAGTGAACGAGTCCGGTAATCTATGGACTGTGTCCTGGATGTGTAAGATCTTCCGGATCTCATCATCACATTGTCTTGTTACCGGATCGTAGTAGGTCAAGCTTTTTGTATCCCACGTCAACATTTGCTTTGCACTAGACTTTTCGATGTCTAGGCCCATTTTGGGGAAATACGTCTCATCAAAATTGCAGTCTTCAAGGCGTGCCTTGAAGGCGTCCCCCGTTTGGGGTTCTAGGTATCTTATAATGGAGGGTGAGTCAAACCCTACGTAGATACCTAGGCCACGTTGAGGGCGCATCTTGGTCCTCTGTGGTGGTGCAATGGGGATATAAACTGTGCAGCCGAAGATTCTCAAGTGAGAGATGTTCGGCGGCGTTCCATATGCGAGTTGCATTGGAGATAGACTCTGACCTCCTGAGGGTATAATTTTTATTAGTGATGCAGCATGCAAGATTGCATGTCCCCATGCATCCACCGGCAACTGGGATTTCATCAGCAATGGTCGTGCGATCCATTGGAGTCTTTTAATTAGCGACTCAGCTAACCCATTTTGGGTGTGAACATGTGGCACCGGATGTTCAATTTCTATTCCCGTTGCCTGGCAATATTCTTGGAATGACTGAGAGGTAAATTCCCCCGCATTATCCAGACGTATTTTCTTTATTTGGTTGTCTGGGAAATGCGCCCGCAACTTTATTATTTGTGCCAAAAGCTTTGGGAAAGCTAAGTTGCGGGTTGAAAGTAGACACACATACGAGTATTTCGAAGATGCATCAATCAGTACCATAAAGTACCGAAAAGGCCCGCTAGGGGGGTGGATAGGTCCACATATGTCTCCGTGTATTCTTTCAAGGAAGCTATGAGACTCAATATCCACTTTAAGTGGTGATGGCCTTGTTATTAATTTACCCTTAAAGCAGGGTACACAAGGGAATTCTCCCTTCTGAAGAATCTTCTGGTTCTTCAGGTTATGCCCATGGGATTGTGCTAGGATGCGATGCATCATCACAGATCCGGGGTGGCCAAGTCTATCATGCCAAAGTAAGAATTTAGCCGATGTCGGGCACTTCAGGTGCTCCGTCAGGTTTGCTTCATCTCTCCGAATTTTTGTATGGTAGAGGCCTGATGAGAGGCTCTCAAAACGTTCAAGAATGGTTTTAACTCCATTTTCTTGAGACGTTACATACAGTAATTCGTTTTCTTTGACATTTGCTGTTTCCAAGTGGAATCCGTCAAAACGGATATCTTTGAAACTTAGTAAGTTTCTCTTGGAATTCGGAGAGTAAAGTGCATCTTTTATTTTTATTTCTGTTCCATTTGGGAGCAACAAGGTTGTATTCCCAAAACCTTCTATTATATCCGATGACCCTGAAATTGTGTTTACAGGGCTCTTATACGGGATAATGCTATGAAAATAGCATTTGTGTTGAAGGATCGTATGTGTTGACGCGCTGTCTACTAAGCAGTCATGAGAGCATTCCATCTAAAAATGAGTAAACATTTGCATTCAGAAAAGCTAAATTTTATTCAGCAGAATTGAAGATACATAAAAGCTCTCATGAAATAAAAATGTTCATTCAATAGAAATGCTAAGATAAATGATAACATGCTAATCAAGCAGATTATCTGACTCGAAGTCTTTTGCTGTAAATTTGACTGCATTATTCGCAGCCACCAGCAGTCTTTTTCTTGCTTTGTTTATAAAGCTCCTGGAGATGCACTGGGGTCCTGCACACTCTAGACCAGTGGCCTATCATGCCACAGCTGTGGCACTGGTCTTCCCAGTCCCTCTTGGGTGGGGGTGCATTGTTTTTCTTGTTATCATTCCTGCGCCAGGTGAACTTGCGCTTCCCTTCATTCTTGCGCTGCTGTGGTGGGCCCTTGGCTCTTTTCTGTTGCCCCCCTTTCTGTGGTCTTTCTTTTCTTTTATTGTCCCTCTTCTTTTTGAAGGAAGAGGTATGGTGAGCTTCTGGTAGGGGGACAGTGCCGGGAGGGCGCATATTGTGAGTGGCGAGAAGAAGCTCTCTGTTTTGCTCGGCCATGAGAAGACATGACAGCAGCTCTGAATACTTGGTGAACTTACGTTCACGGTATTGCTGCATAAGTATCGCATCCTTTTCATGGAAAGACGTATACGTCTTTTCCAGCATGCGATCTTCTGAGACTTTTTCACCACACAATTTCAGGCGTGAGGTGATGCTAAAAAGTGTTGAGTTGTACTCAGCAATGGACTTAAAGTCCTGCAGTCTCAGGTTCTCCCACTCATATCTCGCCCTTGGGAGTATAACATCTCTCTGATGTTTATACCTGTCCTCCAGGGCGGTCCATAGCTCAAGTGGATCTTCGACCGTAAGGTACTCAGCCTTTAAGGTCTTGTCCACATGGCGGCGAATATAGATGATGGCTTGCGCCTTCTCTATATCGCTAACATTTTCTTTTTCAGTCACAGCAGTGATGAGGGACTTGGCCCGCAGGTGAAACTTAACATCTAGCTGCCAGCTTAGATAGTTTCTGCCTGATGCATCCAGCACTTCAAAGTCAACGCTTGCAATTTTAGCCATTTATCTTGCAGAGCACAAACATGCATGAATTAATAATCAACCAGAAAAACATTTTCATGCGGAAGCAATTTTTAATGAAAAGCTAAATGTGTGGATCGGCCAGTCCCACAAGAAAAAGTCCAAAAGTCCACAGTCCAAATTATACAAATTTGCAGCTTGAATTAAAATGAAAATACAACTTTGGAAACCCCGTGGGTCCCATTTTAATATCTTCGTCTTCAAGCGTAGCTTCCGACTCCATGGAAGTAGGTCTTCTTTCTTTAACATTTACATAAATTCCTCACTACAATTTCTCTCAAAAATAAAAGAAAAGTGCGGGAAATAAACTGTGGGACTAAACGGCCGATCCAAAAACCACATTTAGCAATTCATGCAAGAATAGTGTGCTCATCAACATTTTCATCCACAGACATCACAGTCAGTTTATTCATATGAGGATAAAGCAATATTTAATCACTTAATAATTATTGGACCACTGGGCAACGTCATACACCGTTAGGTTAGGTAACTAACGGCACAGCGGTCGCAGGATCTTCCTAATTATTAAGTTTTTAAATAAAATGTACAACCACGCAAATAATATCCACATAATTTTGCCAGAGATGTAAAGCATGTAAAAGAGATTACAATGCATAGGTTGTAAAGTAAATGGGTTTAATCAATCAAATTGAATAAGAGCCCAAAATTAACATTTTCTTTGTCAGAGGGAAAAGTCTCCCTCGTCATCCCAAAAAGTCCCCCAAACAAAAAAAATCCCCAAAACGCCCTTGTCTGCCCGATATTCGTCCCGTAATTTACCGTGATTTTTCACGAATATTTTGCCTTTGAATCCCCATTTTAAATTAATTTTTAGGCTAATAGGTTGCCTTTTGAGGCACATTCATAGCCCTATTGCCTCCCCCAATTTTGTTTTTGATGAAAATCTGTGTGCCTGAAGCCTAC